>JAJTWQ010000460.1:0-95777 GCA_029007595.1 Solanum commersonii
ACAATTTGTAAGGAACCGCAAATTAGTGAATATACCACGAGCGAGCTCAACACGCTTTGTTAGGACATGTTATAATAGGGTTCAACATCGGTATTGTCAATGTACGAAAAATATACTCATTCAAAATACAAAATTCTAGTATTAAATGTCTCAACATTTAATAGGTTGTCCAAATACTTTAATATAGAAAAGATTATTAAAGAAGCATCAGGTTGTTTTTTTTATGTTCTATATTTTTACACCAATATGGATCATGTTGTCTAAGTCAAGTGACACTTTGAATTAGGGTATTTGGATAACAATAACTCCACACCTACTACAACACACAATGCTAAGTAATCCAATACAAAACTAAGCAAAATTTAAGTGAATATCGAAGCTAGCGTGTATTAAACATGGTTATATAAAAGGTTTACATTATTAAGCAATATCTGGAAGTTATGATTAAGGAATTTGTCAAAAATATATTGATATAAACAACAACTATATGCCCATCCTAAGCTAGTTGGGGTCAATTCTCTTTGTTTTTGGATCCGGACAAGAGAAATTGATGTATAGGTGATATGTATAAGTTATACTTTCTTAATAATTGATTGTGAAGGAATAAAGAACTTCATAGATTGAGGTGCACAAAATTCACTTAATACCTACTCTAGAATAGTAAGGTTCATGGAACATAATAAAAAAGGCAATTCAATATATTGTTTGCAAGAGAAAGATACCTTTACATCAAAAGTTTAAATTTTTAGCATACAACCCATACCACACGGACGTCAATGAAGTGACTTTAGAACCATGAGGTATCAAGTATAATTTCTAGCGGGGGAGGCAAATAATCTAGGTGATTTCTTCTGCTTATGACTTTAAGGATAGAGTTGCCTAATACATGTGTTAGTTAGATGATGTGATTTTAGATGGAATAATAATAAAGTGAGCCACAATTAAGAAAGCAAGATATATGGTTTAGAAATAGAAAGGAAGAGGGAGAGATACAAATTGATGTAACTGTTGATGCAAGAACAATAAAGTGAACTAAAAATCAAACAAACAAGATAGACGATTAAGAAACAAAAAGGAAGACAAAGATATTTAGAAGGAAAAGGAAGATCTAGCAACTAAAAGACATTTAATTACTAGAATAAAAATCTTAATGATGAAAAGAAATTGAACTCATATAAGTGAAGACTTACCCAAGTAATCAAGAGGGTTCAATTAAAAACAAATCTTTGAGGTTTTTCCTAAACTCACAAAGGAGCTAAAAGATAAAATGTTCATTCAAAAACTAAACCCTAAAATAAACCCTAGTTTCTACTATTTATAATAGTAGATAAATTAACCTAGGCTAGTTACAATAATACCCTTTTAACTAAAACCAAGGAATGTCTAGCCTATTAATTATTTAAAATATAGTCACCTCTTCCTTAAATCTCCATTTTAGTATATTGTAGATCTTCGATGCTTCTTTCATTAATCTTCTAAGGTATCCAAAATACTTGAATCTACTTGATGGCCTATTAGTAATGTGTGTAATGACTACATGTGTGATTTGGAATAGAGCAATTAATATCTTCTATGTAAGAAATTAAGAGTTTCCTTTAGTTCTCCCCTAAGTATTTAATCCCTTTAATCTCATTTTTTAAACACATAACAAGAACATTTCAAAAACTTTAGCAAAAGTTTTTCCAATTGGAAAACCCTTTCACCTAGAGAAACAATAAAGAATTGGAATGGTGATGAAGAAAGAAAAGGAGAAGATAGGTGTTAAAATTACCTTGGTGTAATGACAAATCAGGTGAGAAAAAGGGAGATGACGAGCATAAGGATATGGAGCTGATATACCCACTAAAGAAGAAGGGAGTAGAATAACATTCAGCCGAGAGCAAGGGAGGCAATATAGTGAGAAGAAAAGGAAAGTGAGCTCAAGAGGAGGTTGAAGTTAGCATTTATAGATAGGGTTCTGCAGCGGGCTTTGCCCAACCCGCATTAGATAAGGTTGTTTTGATTGTTCTATTTTGGGCTTGGGCCAGAACTTATTTTAAGTTTTGGTTAATATATAAAGTTGACTATACAGTCAAACAAAGAATTTCTTTAAGAATTTGGGTTAATGTAGGAAGTATCGGAATATGGTAAAGAAATGGCAATCGGGTAATAATTTCAAAATAGTTAAAATATAGAATTTCAAGATTTTGTGAGTTCCTCATATAGAAATGACCTTAAATCCCTTCAAATACTTTACATTCATATTGTGTAGGAATATCATAAATCAAAATTCAATTATAGCATGGTACATTTGTTGATCACCAAAAGATGAAGTAACCTTATGAGTTTCGAGATCCTCCAATAATTTGACAACAAAAATCCAACCATTCTGGTTCTTTCAACAAAGTTTTGGCACAATGACCAAGGATGATTTACTTTTAGATATCAAAACTATGATTGTCACGATCCAAAAGGACTTGATGACACTCGTCTTATCTCACCAAGATATATCAGCCTAAAAACCCAAATATCAAAAAATGTGGGAAGTCTGATAGATTGAAATCTCAAAATATCATAAGTGCGGATAATTAAGTCAACTTAATAAAACCCAAAACCTGTTTGTCACGTTTACAAGCCTCTAAGGTGTTACAAATTGATTCAAAAGAAAAAATACTACTCTCAAATGACATTGTTTCTAGAATAAAACAAAGATCATAAATAGGAGTAAGAAGGTTCATTGAGATGACAAATAACTACCTCACAAATCTCCATAAAAATGCCTCTTAAAAGAAGAAAATATAAAGTATTACAAAGATCCGAGCTCGTAACCTACAAAAATGTAGAAGCAAGGGGTGAGTACCAAACCACACTGTACTAAGTAAGTAAACTTCTAAACTCAATCTAAGGGAATAGAATACGGGTTCTCCTTACCACCCCAACCGAACCTCCCACAACTACAACCCGTATAAACCAGTCCAATCTAATAGTTCACAATTAACATAGTTCATCGCCAAACAACCACACTCTAACAATTACATATCCCCGTAAAAAACTCAATATTCATTAACCACAAGTTCCACATAAAGGAACTCGCAAGATCAACAACATACAAGATCAAGTTCACCAATGATAAAGTTGTGCAATGCAATGAAATGCAATGTCAAGTATAGTGATTCATGTCTCACCTAAAAATATACACGTTGTCTCTCAGTTTGGGACCCATGGGGGACATATCTATCCATGCATCCATCGCAGTGTGTGACATGACCCTCAATAACAAAATTTGTCATGGCATGTGACACGTCTCTTGATAATAGATCAATCACGGTGTGCGACACATTCCTCGAATCATAGTATCCACCGCAGCGCGCGACACGTCCGAAATGATACAACCTCAATTTACATAACCCTTATCACAACCATGTCTCTAACCATGCAATGACATGTTCACAAAATTAATGAGAAGATGACCATTTTCATAACAATGCACAATTCACAACAACACAATTGTGATACATCATCAAAAATGAATCAATAAGCCTTTCAAAACCATTCTTAAGACATCACACACCAATAATTTATCATGTTGCCTTCTATGCACAACTCACAACAACACAATCGTGATACAACATCAACAATGAATCAATAAGTCTTTTAAACCATTCTCAACATATCATACACCAATAATTATTCACACCGGTCTTTTATTAACTATTTTTCGTCATTAGAATTATTCAATGTGCACAAGTCAACCCATCACTAAGTCTCATTACTCCCCCAACACATACCACAATGAAATGCACGATTCTATACACTTAAGAACGGTTGAGAAATCTACTTGTCTCAAATAATCGAGCAATTACTTGTGGACTTGAGTCTTCCCCTTTCATAAAGCTTCAAAGTACTTTTAATCTATCAAATATATAATCCTCATAAGAATACGAATCTAATGACACTCATATTACTATATTTAGTTTCGGTTCGAAATTGGGTCAAAAAGTTATCCTGAGTCACTAATTTTGAATCTTAAATTTTCTTTCCGATTATGTTTACTCATGATAAAACAAACTCGCATGCAAAATTTCAGCTAAAACAAATCTTTATTCGACCCCCGAATCAAGATTTTATTCTATGAACCCTAGACCTATATTTTGTTAAATCAGTATAAATTAAACATGTTTCTACCCTAATAATCTGTTAATAATCACATAAAAATTTAAAATAAAGGACAAGAAACATTACCTTAACACTTTGGGATAAAAACTCAAATTTTCTCCTACTTTTTCCTTTTGTTTTTCTCCTCTTCTTCTCTTTTCTTTTTGTGTATATTTTTCCTCTATTCGTTCATGTTTTTTTCCTCTGTTTCGTCAATGCAACTGACTTTCAACAATATAGGGCTTTGCCCTTATTTCTTTTCACTTTATTTTATTATTATTATTATTATTATATATATATATATATATTTTTTAATTATTATTTTGGGTTTGGCCCATTTTACTCTCTCTTTTCTTTCTTATCCTTTATTATTAACAACAAAAACACTATTTTGTTAAATTTGAAAGGCATATCACTCATTCTCACAAATCATAAATTATATATAAAAGCTACTAAAAAAGATTAATATAAAAATAATGGTAAAAATTCATAAAATGACTAAGAGGGTTGTTACAATGATACACAGTAATCAAGAAAATATAAATAATTAACGTGCCCTAACCATTAGACTTCTATAGTAGAGGAGTTTGGTAAACATTGAAACCATTTTTCATGTTCAAGTACTTATGTAACGGTTTTAAAGGTAGAAAACCCTCCCTTTGGTTTGAATCACCTTCCATGAAGAATGCGCGAACAAGTATATATATATGTGTGCGTGTGTGTGTGTGCGCGCGTGTGTATACACACCCTTCAAATCAGGAAGGCACAATACTATCATCTGCAGAAAAATGGTCCATATTCTATTCATCATTTGCTAAACGGAATACGAAGAATTCTTACATTAACTACACTTCCATAGTCAATATTTGCATATCTTATTTTCTATAGGCAAGACTATTTAAATACAAATAATGTATTGCAAGTGAAGAGGAGTGAGTCTTTAATAGAGATGAAATAAATTTCGAAAAATTTACTATTTTGTTTGGTCAATGTGATTTCACAATATCGTTTTAAAAATAGAATATTGAAAAGTGCAAAGAGAAATATACGTGAGATGCTTTCACATAAATATACAAACAACATATTGGGATAACTTTAGAAACAAAAATTTCAATTAATTGAGGACAAAGAATAGAAGAAAAAAATGGAAGAATTCATGTATTAGCACAACGAAATATAGGAACGGTAGTTAAGAGTTCTTTAAGTTACAATCTTACTAAAATGATCAAGAAATAGAAATGTTAACTAACCTTAAAAATATATATATTTTAAAAATTATTGGATAAATTAGTATTCCAAATTGCTAACATAAGGTGCTTCACGACTATTCTTTCCTATGACTACTAACTTCTATAGGTTCATCACTCATTATCCCATAATTTGTTAAACCGTGTTCACCCCTTTCAAAAACAGAGGTTTCAACCCCTAGAACCAAGCTTTTCACGATTAGTAAAGAAAAAATATTTCATTGTGTTAATTATGTCTTGAATTTTTCCCTTCTATATTTTAGGAAACTATAATTCTTATTAGTTTAGGAGACCCTTTGTCCTGATATACTTGGAAAAGTAAAATATTTTCCTTACAGGATAACTTAGGATCTATATATAGGGGGATATAGTCGGGGATTCAAAAGCATGAGATAGGATACACAATGTTGCCCTAAAGGTTTGAAAGCATTGTAAAACTTGTTCTGTTTCTTTCATATTGGAAAACTCTCTCTACTTTTGCTGGGAGGAGTAGGCCTAGTGTCATGACCCAAACCATCGTGATTGACACCCACACTAACCCTCCGATGAGAGAACCATTACTACAACCTATCTAACCAAATTAACGAAAACTAAAGCATTTAAAGATATGAAAGTAGGTTTAAATGTCTAAATGAAAAATAGGGAGTTCCCATAAACTTTGAAGTCTAACAAACGATTGCGGAATTAAAGCCTAGAACATGAAATGCCATATCTCTCACCTTATGGTCTGCATACTTTTTCTATCTACTTTAGGCTGCTAAAAGCTTAGCTTGAATGCTCCTCACTTTATCTTGAGCATCCTTCACTAAATCAACTCCCAAAGGTTTCACGTCTCCTATATTAAACCATCCTATGGGTGATCTACGTCCCCTCCCATAAAGTGCCTCAAATGGTGCCATATCAATGTTGCAGTGAATACTATTATTATAGGATAACTCACACAACAGTAGGAACTTATCCCAATGCCATCCAAAGTCAATCACACATGCCCTTAACATGTCTTCTAACACTTTAATAGTCCTCTCTGATTGTCCGTCTGTCTGAGGATGGAAACTGTACTAAAAGTGAGTTGTTTGCCCAATTCATCATGTAATTTCCTCCAAAACTTGGAGGTGAACTGCGTACCACGATTTGAGATGATAGAAAGGGGAACCTCGTGTAGCCTTATTATATCTTTTACATACACCTTAGCCAATTGTTGCGCATTATAATCTATCTTGACCGGAATAAAATGGGTTGACTTAGTCAATCTATCAACCACTACTCAAGTAGAATCAAACTTTTCCAAAGTCTTGGGAAGACCAACTACGAAATCCATATCTATTCTTTCCCACTTCCATTATGTAATTGGCATTCTCTGAAGCAACCATGTCGGTCTTTGATGCTCATATTTTACTTGTTGGAAATTTTGACACTTATCCACAAACTCAGCTATATCTTTCTTCATGCCCGTCCACCAATATAGTCACTTCAAGTCTCAAAACATCTTGGTCACACTCGGATGAATGGAATACCGCGAACCACTGCCAATAAGTTCAAAATCAAGTCGCCTACTCTAGGAACACAAGTCCTTCCTTTAAAAATGAGCACAGCTCCCGCATCAGGAGTGGTCTCATGTGCCTTACCAGACACTGTTTTATTTCTGAGATCTTTCAAATGCTCATCCTCAAACTGTTTGGCCTAGATCTCCTCAATGAACATGGCTCTTACCTCAATGCTAGCTAACACTCCACCTTTCTGTGAGATGCCAAACTGCATAAACTTAGATTCTTAGGTTTGAATTTCCTTAGCCAAAAGTCTCTTGGATACACTCAAGCAAGTTAGACTACCTATACTCACCGACTTCCGACTTAGCGCGTCTGCCACCACATTTGCTTTGCTCCTCGGATGATACTGGATGGTCATGTCATAATCCTTGAGTAACTCCATCCACCTTCGCTGTCTCAAATTCAGATCCTTTTAAGTAAACACATGATGCAAGCTCCGATGATCAGTAAACACCTCACACTTAACACCATAGAGGTAATGCCGCCAGATCTTAAGAGTAAACACTACCGCTGCCAACTCTAAATCATGTGTTGGGTAATTCATCTCATGCACCTTCAATTATTGCGATGCATATGATATAACATTCTTATCCTGTATTAACACAACACCCAGTCCTGAATGGGAAGCATCATAATAAATAATAAAATCCTTACCTTTCACCAGTAGTGTGATATACCGTGAGTTTATGATATTTCTAATACATTTCACTTAATATTTGTGTGTGTTTAGGGCCATTTTGTATTAGTGCTAAAGTGTTTTCATCATGTTTTCAGGGAAGAAGTTTGGACGCAAAAGTTGAGAGACATAGCTGAGGAATGTACAGAAAAACCCATCCACGGATGTGATTCACAGACCGTAGGTCCATTCACGTTCCATAAATGATGATCGTAGATGGACTAGCAAGGCATGAAGGAAGATCAGGGAATTCTTGACCAAGTGTGGAACCATAGTTTCAATCGATGAACTGCACTGCTGATCCGTCAAATGATTCAGAGAGGGGTTCCAGTACCTGATTTTGAAGATTCTAAGTATGGACCTACAGAGGAGGATCCATGGTCCGTATTGGTGATCCGTTGTTTGGTTCAGAGATTTGAAAATTTTAAAGTTAGAAATTTTCCTAAGTCCTGAGTCACGGAAGGGACCTTCGGTTTGTAGATTAATCCACGGTCTATAGGTTAGTATCGTCGATCAAAACCGCATCCTGAAACATAATTTCCTTATTTCGTTTCCTTTTTAGTTAGTACTTATTTTTCTATATATAGGGCATGTAAGCCTCATTTTTGGGGGTTAGACTTTATTACTTCTGTTCTAGTTCTTGACTTTGGAGATTAACTTGCAACTTTAGCAATTCTTAATTTCCTAAGTTCGTTTTGAAGATTTTGACTTTGCAATTCAAGTTGAGATTATGGGTTTCTTCTACTTATTACATAAGTTCAAGATTTAGCCATCTTAAAATATGAATTGTGTTCTTGCTCCTATGGGTAACTAAATCCACAACCAGGGTTGTGGGAACCACGAGCGATTAACAACATATGAATAGTAACTAAATAATTCTTGGATAGAGTTATTGCATGCATTGATAATTCTTTCGTTTAGAAATCTTTTTAACGGTGACCAACATTAGAACTTTCCTCGTTACTACTTGCTGGACCAAGGAGGTAATTAATGATAAAAAAGTTATCAACATAGATTTAGTGTGATACTATATAATTGTCTAATGTTGATTGGTGCGAGGGTGAAAACTAATCCATACATCGATGTGATGTCTAATATCAGGTAAAGGTAAGGATTAGTAAATTATACACATGTAGCCGGACCAAGGTGCGGGGTGAAATTCTCTAGATGTCGGACCAAGGATTTAGAGATACCTAACTTATCACTTTGCATATAATACACTGGGAAAGGATTGCTATTACTAGGATTACCGCGTTATGAGCTTATGGGGAACACGTACACCTTAGTTACTTTGTCATCTTGATAACAACTAAAGTTTGAATCTTGCTCATTGATTACTTACATAATTTCCTGAATTTGTTTCACAAATCCCTCCTTTAATTACTTGTTTTCGAAAATACCTTGACTAAAAAAAAAAAAAAAAAAAAAAAAAATATCTTTAATGGTTAAAGTTAAGTCTAAACCATATTCCTCGTGGGATTGGACCCAACCTATAAGTTGGGTTCTTTACTTGATAATGATCACTTATGCTTCTTTAGGGAGGTGTAATTTGAGCGTATCAAATTTTGGAGCCGCTGCCTAGGAATTTGTCTTTTTGATTAAGTTTAACTACGTTATTGAACATTAGTAAAATATTTCCTAATTTTACTTTTTTCTTTTGGTTTTGTCTCTCTCAGGTTCCTATTCTAGTGTGTGCTAAGTACACAGAGTCAAAGAGAACCACTTACTCCCTACGATCCAGAACTGAACAGAACTCTACGGAGAACAAATAATCAAGGAGTGCTAGTTAATCCTATCGGAGAATAGTTATATGATGGTGTTGGGTTGCAGCCTCCGAGGGTTGGTGATGAGAATAATCAGGTTCAAGTTGAGAATCTACTGAGAGATGTAGTGAGGGTACAGGATCCACCAGGACCAAGACTGCGTGATAACTATAGGGTCAACTTTAATGCTGCTGAATCTGACCGAACTCTTGTCTTGCCTCCTCTACCTCCGGGGCATACCTTTGTGGTGACTAGCAATTTGATGCAGATGTTTACTACGAGGGGGATTTTTGTGGGTTTGGCATCGGAGGATCCACATGTGCACGTAACCAAGCTAAGGAGTGTTTGCAAAAGTTATGTGGGTCGATCGGACATACACATGGATGTCATTGGATTGTGAGTATTCACTCTTTCATTGACCGATGATGCTGCTGTGTGGTTTAATGAGCTTCCTTATAACTCAATCTATACATGGGACCAATTAACTAATGTGTTCCTAGAAAGATTCTTTCCAGTGTCCAAGAAACTGAACCACAAAGATAAACTCAACAATTTTGTAGCACTACCTGGAGAGTCCGTGAGTAGTTCTTGGGACATGTTCACTGCTTTCATACGAGGTGTTTCGAATCACCGTATTGATGATGAGTCACTGAAGGAATATTTCTACCGAGGTCAGGATGACAACAGTAAGGCAGTGCTTGATACTATTATTGGAAGTTCATATGATGAGTGCACTTTTGAGCAGATTGCAGAGAAACTGGAGAAGATCTCTCAAAACAATAAAGCTTTGAGCACTAGAAAGTCGAATACTGGGTGGAACACGTTTGTCGTTCAAGCTACAAACAACTAGTCTGCAAATGAGATTCATGAGGAGATGGCTCAGATGAGGACCGGACTAGGGTTGGTGTTGAAGCAAGTGAGCGGAGGTGCGGAAAGGGTAAATGCTATGAATTATTTGACTAGAGTCCACCACCAATTGAGGAGTGCTACTATGAAGGAGATGCTTATTTGGTGATTGATCAAACGGGGGATTTCTGACCAAACACCTAACGTTCCAATACGAATAATTGGCGCCAAGGTCAAGGAAACCAAGGTAAGAACTATGGCAACTACAACTGAGAGGGTTAATATTTCCGAGATGGGAACTTCAGTCATGACAACAACTACAACCGGAACAACTATGGCACCATAAATGATTGAGTTGGACCTTATGTTCCCCCTCAAAATCAGGAATCTGGAAGTAATATGTCATGTATTGAGGATATGATGCAGAAGATGATGAGGAGGTTTGATGCAATTGATGAGAATGTGAAGGAGATGAGAAATTACTTGTCTGGTATTGGTAAAAAAGTTTATGCCTATGCAGTGTCAATCAAGTATCTTGAGCAACAGATGACTCAGTTGTCAGCTATAGTAAATCCATATTTACCTGGCACTCTTCCTAGAAACACCATCCAGAATGCAAAGAATGATGGGCAATGTATGACAATCACTACTCAAGGGGGAAAGCAAACCATTGATCTACCTATGCCATCTAGGGTGGAAATTGAGAATAGTAAAGATGATGATGTGGTCGAGGTAAGTAGAGAGTCCAAGAATGCGACAAAGAAAGAAGCGGAGGTAACTCAAAAAGTTATTCCCATGCCTAGACCTCTACATCCCTTCCAACAGAGGTTAGCGAAGAAGACTAAAGAAGGAAAATACCGTAGGTTTATTAGCATGTTGAAATATCTCTCCATTAATGTTCTGTTGATAGAAGCTTTAGAGGAAATGCCTGGGTATGCAAAATTTATGAAAGATATGGTGACAAAGAATAGGGCAGTGAGCTTCGAAAATGATGATAGATTGCAACATTGTAGCTCTATTGCTACAAGATCCCTTGTGCACAAAAAAGAGGATCCTGGTGCCATCACTATTCCATATACCATTGGGTTGTTGAATTTTTCTAAGGCGTTGTGTGATCTTGGTGCTAGCATTAATCTGATGCCTTTGTCTATTTAGAAGAAGCTGGGTCTAGGAGATCCAAAACAGACTGCGATGCGGTTGCTCATGGCCGATAGAATTGTGAAGAGGCCCATTGGTGTGCTTTATGTTATACTAGTGAAAGTGGAGTCGTTTATCTTTTCGGCAAATTTTGTGATTCTTGACTGTGAGGTTGAATTTGAGGTTCCCATCATTCTTGGGCGACCATTCTTTACCACTGGGCACGCCTTAGTTTATATGGAAAAGGGGCAGATGATGTTCAAACTGAATAATGAAGAGGCAACTTTCAATATCTGTAGGTCCATGAAGTAGAGTAGTGAGCTCCAATGGGTATCTGCGATAACATATTGAGTTGAGAGTGAGTCTGAGGTGCATATTGAAGAGAGACTGGGTGTTGAGGCACTAGCAGCGGTTATGATGAACTTTGAGAGTGATGGCATTGAAGAGTATGATGAATTTGTTGCCGTACTTGATAGGTGCAAATATCGTTCGAAACCAAAGAAACGGGAGTTAGATATGAAAAATCATGAGTCCCCACCCGTAAGACCGTCTGTTGAGGAGTTACTGAAATTGGAGCTTAAGGCTCTACCATCACATTTGAGATACGTATTCTTGGTAAAAGATGATACTTTACCAGTCATCATTGCAGTAGATTTAAATGGGCGACAAGTAGAGTGTTTGGTTTCTGTGTTAAAAAGGTTTAAGCGAGCTATTAGGTGGACTATTGCAGACATTATTGGGATCCTTCCTTGTATCTGTTATCATAAAATCCAACTCATGTTAGATCACAAGCCTAGTATTGAGCACCAGAGAAGATTAAATCTGCCTATGCAAGAGGTAGTTAAAAAGAGATCATCAAGCAGTTGGATGCTGGAGTTATCTATCCTATTGCAGATAGTAGTTGGGTGTGTCATGTTCAATGTGTGCCCAAGAATGGTGGGATTACTGTGGTTCCTAATGAGAGAAACTAGCTTGTTTCAATGCGGCCCGTGACTTGATAAAGAGTCTGCATGGACTACCGGAAGCTAAATGCTTGGACAGAAAAAGACCATTTCCCTATGACATTCATGGATCAGATGTTAGATAGACTTGCAGGTAAGGGTTGACATTGTTTTCTTAATGGATATTCGGGATACAATCAGATTTATATTGCCCTAGGAGACCAAGAGAAGACCACCTTCACTTTCCCTTTTAGGACTTTCGCCTTCAAACGGATGCCATTTGGGTTGTGCAATGCTCCAACAACCTTCCAGCATTGTATGATGTTGATATTCTCTGATATGGTGGAGGAAACTATTGAGGTATTTATGGATGATTTCTCTGTGGAAGGTGACTCTTTTGATCGATGTCTGGATCATTTGGCTGAGGTGCTTAAAAGGTGTGAAAACTGCAATCTGGTGCTAAATTGGGAGAAGTGTCACTTTCTTGTGAAACAAGGGATAGTTCTGGGTCATTGGATTTCTGAGAAGGGTATTGAGGTTGATAGAGCAAAAGTAGAGGTAATAGAAAAGCTTCCACCACCTATCTCTGTAAAAGGTGTTAGAAGTTTTCTTGGGCATGCAGGTTTCTATAGGAGGTTCGTCAAGGACTTCTCTAAAATTGAACATCTATTGTTCAAACTGCTCAAAAAGGAGTATAAGTTTGATTTTGATGATTTAAAGTTGCAGTATGGGCTGCGTCCCAAAGATATTTATGGTTTTAGATGGTTTGAGACAAGTGGCATCACTTTCGCTCGTTTTATAAAAGACTTTGATTGTATGGAAAATGTTTTAAATTTCCGCACCATTTTCTATTATCTTATGTTATGAAAGCTAAATGGCTTGTATGAGGTCCTTCAGGGTCTTGTACGCTATGTTACGTCTGTGGGGTACCCCTAGGTCGTGACATAGGGCAACTCAATAAGAGGTAGGTAATCATCCCAACTACCCTTGAAATAGATCATGCAAGCTCTCAACGTATCCTCTAAGGTCTGAATTGTATGCTTTGTCTGACCATCCGTCTGTGGATGAAATGTTGTGCTAAGATTTACCTAGGTATAAGACCTTTCTAAAACAATTTCCAGAAATGAGAGGTATACTAAGGACCTTTATATGAGATGATAGACAATGGAGCCCCATGTAACTTGACTATCCCATGGATGTAGAGTTTGGTGTAGTCCCCTGCTGAATATATAGTCTTGACAGGCAAGAAGTGAGCGTACTTAGTAACTCTGCTCACTATTACCCAGATGGAGTCATGTTGTCTGCGAGTACGAGGTAAACAAGTAATGAAGTCCATGTTTATCACTTCCCACTTCCATGTAGGAATGTTAATCCTCTGAGTCATACCTCCTAGTTTTTGATGTTCTACCTTAACCTGTTGACAGTTAGAACACTTAGACACAAAATCTGCTAGGTCCCTTTTTATGCCATTCCACCAAAAGACTTCCCATAGATCACAGTACATCTTAGTGGCACCCTGATGAATGGAATACCTGGAGTTACGAGCTTCTGTAAGGATCTGCTGCCTCAACTCACCCACATTAGGAACACATAAGCGACCCTGGTAATGAAGCACACCATCTCCCTCTTGGGAGAAAACCTCAAATTTTTGACGATGAACTGCACCTTTCAACTAAAGTAATATAGGATCACTATCTTGTATTTTCTTAACCTCCGCTACTAATACAGATTCTGATCCATTCTAAACTATCACCCCACCATTTGATGTGTCTGTAAGGCAAACTCTTAAGCGAGCAAGCTGGTGAACCTCTTTGGCTAGCTCTTTCCTTTCTTTCTCTACATGTGCTACACTACTCATAGACAGCCTGCTGAGAGCATTAGCCACTACATTGGCCTTACCCGAGCGGTAAAGCACATTCATGTCATAGTTTTTAAGGAATTCAAGCCATCTCCTCTGATGAAGATTCAACTCTTTCTGGGTGAACACATACCAGAGGCTCTTATGATTTGTGAACATATAAACATGAACACCATACCAGTAGTGTCTCCAAATATTTAGGGCAAATACTACGGCTGCAAGCTCAAGGTCAAAAGTCAGGTAGTTCTTCTCATGAACCTTAAGTTGCCTAGAAGTGTAAGCTATGACCTTACCCCGCTGCATCAACACAGAACCTAGGCCGACCGTGAATGTATCACAATAAATTACATACTCATCTGAACCATATGGTAAAGTCAAGATTGGAGTTGTAGTCAACTTAGTCTTCAATTCTGAGAAGCTTTTCTCACACTTATCTCAAATTTGACCTTTTTTTGAGTCAACTTGGTCAATAGGGAAGCTATGGATGAAAATCCTTCAACAAACTCCTGTAATAATAGGCCAAACCCAAGAAACTTCTAATATCTATTGGAGAGGTGGGTCTGGGACAATGTTCTACAACCTTAATTTTTTGAGAATCCACTCGGATCCTTTTGCTGGATACCACATTACCAAGGAAAGCGACAGAGTGTAACCAGATTCACATTTGCTGATCTTAGCGAATAGCTAGCGATCTTTGAGAGTTTGCAGAACAACTCTCAGATGAGTCACATGCTCTTTCTCACCCCGAGAATAAATAAGGATATCATCAATAAAGATAATGACGAACAAGTCCAAATACTGTTTGAACACCATGTTCATCAAGTCTATGAACGCTGCAAGAGCATTTGTTAGTCCAAAAGACATAACTACAAATTCATAATAACCATATCAAGTCTTAAAGTCTGTCTTTGGAATGTCACTATCTTTTACTCTGAGCTGATGATAGTCGGATTTGAGGTCTATCTTAGAGAAGTAACTAGCACCTTGAAGTTGGTCAAACAAGTCATTAATCTTGGGATGTGATACTTATTCTTGATTATGACTTTGCTCAACTGCCGATTGTCAGTGCACATTTTTAGAGAATCATCTTTCTTTTTCAAGAACAATACTGGAGCACCCCATGGAGAGATACTAGGTTTGATGAAGCCCTTATCTAGAAGGTCTTTCAACTGCTCTTTCAATTCCTTAAGCTCGACGGAGCCATTCTGTAAGGAGGAATCAAAATGGGCTGGGTATCTGGAAAGAGATCTATTCCGAAGGTAATTTACCTTTCGGGAGGAACTCTGGGGTGACCTTCTGGAAACTCATTTACTACATGGACTGACTCAAGAGTTAGGGTTTCAGATTTTGAATCCTTAACCCCAACAAGATGATAGATATACCCTTTCGAGATCATCTTCTTGGCCTTAAGGTAAGAGGTGAATCGACCCATAGGCATTGAGCTACTACCCTTCTATTCTAAGACTGACTCGTTTGGAAACTAAAACTGAAGGATCCTAGTTCTACAATCGACTGAAGCATAATAGGAATGTAACCAATCCATGCCTAGAATGATATCGAAATCTACAATTTCTAACTCTACAAGATCTGCTGAGGTGACTTTCTGAGAGACTGTGACATGACACTTTCTGTATACCTGTCAAGCTATAATTGGGTCACCCATTGGAGTAGAGACTGAAAAGGGTTCTAAAAGAGTTTTTGGATTGACACCAAAGTTTACTTCTATATAAAGAGTTACAAAAGACAGGGTAGCCCCTGGATTTAATAATCCATAAACATCTAAATGAATGACTTGTAATGTAACAATGACCATATCAGAAGATCTTCTTGGTCCTGGCGAGCCTGGAGAGAATACAACATGTTGAGGCGCTAACCACCACCTTTACCAAATAAAGTATCCTGCTGAGATGGGTGATGTGTTGGTGTTGCTAGAGCTATAGACTGGGCCCTATTGTTATCACCTCCTTGCCCCTGCATGGAAGAAGGGCAATCCTTGTCAGACTGACCACACCCAAAGCACCATTTCTTGCCTGCAAGAAACTCGTCCAAATAGTTCTTACCACACTTTGGACAAGTTGCGTAAGTCCTATTACCTGAAGCACTCCCTTGAGACTTAGAGTTTGATGCCCTACCATTTTGATCTTGTTGAAACCTGGGGGATGGAGAATTAGATGATGAAGGTGCTAGGGCGGTAGACCTTTGATGAAACAGTGAGCGAGTCCCACCGTCCGAATTTTCTTGTTAGTATTCATAGTTTCCTCTTTTGGCCTTTTTGTTTTCCTTAGCTAATTCCCTAAGCTTATCACCTTCAACCTGATACGACCCGAGCCTATACCTCATACGTAACACGGCGTACAAGATTCTGAAGAGCCTCATACAAGCCTCATAGCATATCATGAACATAAGAGCAAGGAAAATAGTGCGTAATTTAAAACTTTTCTTTACAATCGAAGTAATTTTCATAAAAGCAAGCGGAAGTCTTTCTATACTTTGTCTCAAACCATCTACAACACTTTGAATAAAACTTTGGGACATAGCCCGTACAAAAGCTCTAAACATAAAATAAAAGACAAAAAGGGAATAGTGGGGTTGTCCTCGAAACTATAAGAACTCACTAAATCTTCAACTCATTGCTCCTTAGAAATCTATCTTCCAAGAATAGAACATCAAGTCTCCAAACCCTACACTTTTATAAAAATGTAGAAATATGGGTTAGCACACAAAAATGTACTAAGTATGATAGCCATGCAAAAACCATGCTCAAAAAGGACATTTTGGTTGAAAACCATGTTATATGCCAATTTTGAGAAAACATCATGAACTTTAGCAAAAGGCATAAGATACGATTATAATCATCATATAAGTCATTACATCACATTAGAACATTCACCTTAAGTAACCCTAAGCTATACTTGTTCAATGTAAGAATAGCATCCCATACTACTATTCCTACTAAGTACCACTTTGAGGCCACCTTAGATGAACTTATCATTTTTCATACTTATCTTTAATCAATACTCATACATAAGGAGCACATACATTTCATAAGTCATGTCAAGGAAAGTAACTCATAATACAATCCAAGTAAAGCATAAATCATTACGTTAAGCATTTAAGTCAACATTCTTCATTAGCTTCATTAAGAGCACATTCATTTATTAGACATAAAAACATTTGAGAATCACACCATAGTCCTCTCAAAGCCTGCTCGTGCAATGTATGGATGGCATCCCATACTACTACCCACACTTCATAGAACATCTCAAGCAACTATAACATGTATCTCACATGATGAGAATAAACATTAACCGACATAGACCATGTGAGCTTATCATGGAATCCGATGTCTGTCCCACACCGTAAAATATTGGTCAACTTGCCTAAGGTAGGACCAATAACATTTTATCTTAGGTGGATCCACTAGCTAAAAAACTATGCGGGCACATAGTTATGGGATAAGAAAGATGTTCATTGAAACCCGACCTAACGTAGGGAGAGCTTTCATATTACCATATCCACTCAGTACTTAGCCTCCATTCCCATAGAGTAGTTCATTCACATTAACATTATTATACTTGAGAGGGCTACCAACATTAGGTCTACCGAAACAACGTACATTACACATGAAAGGGCCACCACCATTAGTTCTACCGATTCAAGGTACATTATTAGGATAACTCATTGAATCCTCAAGAAAGGGCCACCACCATTAGGTCTACCGAGTCAAGGTTCATCATTTCACACATGAAAGGGCTACCACTAGAGGAGTGCAAACACCAAACCGACCGATAAATCAAACCTAAAAAAGTGTTATTGGTGTATTTCTATTGGGTTATTGGGTTAACGGTTCCTTAATGATTTTATAAAAAAAATTATTAGGCTATCAGTTCGGTATTGGTTTTCAATATTGGGTTATTGGGTAAACCGATAACCCATTAAGACTTAAGTTTATAGTAATTTACTACTTTTACATATACATACATATTAGTAAATATTAATCTCGGTAGCTTAATAGTTATGTCTTTGTCATAAATTCATACTTCGCTGTGACTTTGAGTTCACAACTTTACATTATACAAATCGTCAAAACCTAAAGTAAGAACCATATTCCTCTTAATATCTCTTTGTGTTACACATGTATAGTTCTTTTAATGTTTGTTATTATTATTTCTATTTTATGAGCTTTTGTAAAGTTACATTATTGTCTTGTCATGTCAAATTTATTAGAGAAGTCATATATTTGTTTTATAAGCATTTTTTTATTAGTTAAACCAAAAACTGAACCGTTAAGCAACAAAACCAATAAAACGAAAACCAATAAAAAATTATCTTATTTGTTCGTTATTGTTTTAGCGTATTTAAAAAGCGAAAACCAAACCGATAACACATAAAACCAAACCGAACCGAACCGATCGATGCACACCCTTAACTACCACCATTAGGTCTACCGATTCAAGGTTTATCATTCATTCATTCATATACTCCTCATGAAAGGGCAACCAACATTAGGTCTACCGATTCAAGACAAAGCATTAAGATACTTCATTAGTCATTTATGAAAGGGCTACCACCATTAGGTCTATCGATTCATGTTCATTAAGTCAAGATACATTAGTTACTCCAGAAGAGGATGCCTAGGCCTACCAATTCAAGGTACATCAATCAAGATCACATTCATTTACACAAGAAGAGGATGCCTTAAGCCTACCAAATGAAGGTACATCAATCAACATTACTTTTATTTACACAAGAAGAGGATGCCCTAAGCCTACCAATTCAAGATGTAACATTACATTGAAGAAACTTTTCACATATATCATCATCATTCATTAGTGTATAATTGAGAATAACCTTTCAATAATAACACAATTGCATTGTAGACATGATCACATTACTTTCATTGAATTCACATGCATATACATAACATCATGATCATACATCAATCTTTCATACTTTGCCCTTCAAGGCCATGAATAACAATTCACCAACACACCTAGAATACTACAATTTAGGCATGAATAATGACATAATTCAATAAAGTAAATCAATATAAACTTAATCTCTTCACATGCTTCCATAATTAATCAATCCAAAATCAGAATTCACAATTTAGTATTTTGGGGGAATCATGGGTTCATGGGGAAATTCCATCTGAAAACAACATTGATTCATGAATTCAATCATAATTCATCATAATTTAACCTTTGAAAACATTTGGAAATTGAAGCCATGACTAAGATTGAAACCCTAACTTTTGGGGGATTTTGGAAAGTTTGAAATCATATTTTGAAGGGACTCCTTGGATGGAAACTAACCAAGGATGAAAACTACCATACCTCAATTGAAGAAACTCCATGAAATGAAAAAGAAAATATGAAATCTTGAGCTCCAAACCATGACTTCTTTTTCTCCAATGGTGTTTTCTAGAGAGAGAATATTTGGAGAGGAGGTAGTTTCTATTTTTGAGTTTAGGGAATAATGAATTGTAAAAGGGTGTTAAATAGTTTAAAAAGCCTTAAATAAGTGAAATAAAACTAAACCGTCCCCAACCCATAAATAATTAATTTGGAATTTATTGGTTAGCCCCTTAAATGACCGAGATTGGGCAGATTGTGGAGGTGCCACTCCTGCACGCCCTTGACCCATGGACCGTGAGTGGACACATGCCCTGTCCTGCTTGTCCATGGGTGGGGTCTGAAAATCACCATCTTGGGCCCTTGACCTACAGATTGGTTCCACGGGGCATGGATGGACCTAAGTCCAGTAGGTCCCATCAGTAGGTCCTCATTTTTTGACAGCTTTTGTTCTTTTGGGGCAGCCTTGGGGTTACACTTTAGGGTCCTCCTCAAGGACCCTTGGTTGATCCTTGGGGGGTCGTACCTTGACATTTAACCCCTCAACCTAAGCTCAGGAACTCATTTTACAACATAAAACCCCAGTTCAAACTCAACAACACACTCGTAAGGCTCTAGTTTCACCTACTAATTTTCCGAGTCGTAACAATATCTCCCCTTGGGAACATTCGTCCTCGAATGATACTTTAAACACTTAACGGAATTAAAGACTCAAGACTAGCAACCCATCATGCATGAAACATCATAACAATGCACAAAACTAGGAGGAACATCAACTCCATCTTTAAACATACTCAATGCAACACAAGGAAGTGGGAACTACATCTACCAACCCAATATGCATGAAAACATCAACATTTCTCATTTCATTAGAGGAACAACCTTCTCCAACTCAAATAATGATCATCATAACATCATGAAGCAATTATGCAATTACTCTCAAAAGCACATTTAAGCATGTTCAAAAATTCACCTCATGAAGCATATAGACAACTCATACTAAATGCACCTCAACATGAGGAACATAAATCAAACAAAAATCTCATTTTCTCATTTAGACATGAATTCATCAAGAACATGCATAGCATAAGAAGACCATGGAAACACATAAACACACATGAGTTAAAAAACATGAAACAAGAAAAAAGGAACTCTTGGTCTCAAGCTTGAATAGGAATAGAAGGAAAGAGATAAGGATATCGAAAATCTCAACAACCTTACTATTCAACATACCATCTCCCCCTTGGGAGTATATCCATACTAAGGCTAACATCAAAATAACATAGGGACCTTAACAAGACATTGATAACCATAAGGAACTATCAACATACCGGTGCCTTCATCCGGAAGATCTCCCTTGTCAACTCTAGTAGCATCCTTTACTAAAACCCTTACTAGGACACCACTCCTCAACATTTTTCATGGAAGGAACTTCTTTACCCTTGTATTTCTTTAACTTGCCGGTCTAAGATCCCAATCGGTACTTCTAAACTAGGGATGTTCTCATTAAGCAACTCTTGCTCACAAATAACCTTACCAACACCACTGAAGGTCTCATATGAGTCTACCAAATCGGGTCTAAACTTATAAAACTCACTACACCTCTTACGGTGAGAATTTCAAGAAAACCTAACTCATGAACAACAAGGATACTCATGACCTTGCTACCTCAACACATCATCTCCCCCTTGGGAGTAAGCCTATACAAACACTTTTAAGCATCACTTCTTTCAATTCTATGGTCGGAAAAAGTCATCACTAAAGCTTCACACTCATCACACAAGATGATTCTAAACCAAGGTGAATTACACTTCTTCCCTGTTTTAAAGGAGTCTAATCTCCCAACACATCTAGGCATTTCTAAAACACCTTATTCATCAAATATTTCAACACTGCACATAACCATAAAACAACCCATCTATGCCAAATAATTTCATCTAAATCTACCATATCAAGTCCTATCTAGTCACATAGCCACAATTGGCATCACTACTAACCTTTTTCTCCCTCAATCCTTGTAGCATGAGCCCTTCAAGTGGTCATATCCTAAAGAACATCGGATAAGGAATAGGAGAGAGAGACCTTATAGAGTTAAACTCTATGGCACGACTTGAAGAATGAAAAAGTGAGATTTTCCTAACATCCAATAGCCTCCTATTCATAAATGTGGTGCGCTTCACATTATGAACAAAACTCTACTAGATGTGATTTGAAACATCCTAAAACCATCCCAAAATCTTGTGCTCTAATATAATATTTGTTTTGACCGAGCCTATACCCCGGATGTAACACGACGTACAAGAATCCGAAGAGCCTCATACAAGCCTCATAGCATATCATGAACATAAGATCATAGGAAAATAGTGCGTAATTTAAAACTTTTCTTTACAATCGAAGTCATTTTCATAAAAGCAAGCAGAAATCTTTCTATACTTTGTCTCAAACCATCTACAACACTTTGAATAAAACTTTGGGACATAGCCCATTCAAAATCTCTAGACATAAATTAAAAGACATAAAGGGAATAGTGGGTTTGTCCTCGAAACTATGAGGACTCACCAAATCTTCAACACCTTTCTCCTTAGAAACCTATCTTCCAAGAATAGAACATCAAGTCTCCCAACCCTACACTTTTATAAAAATGTAGAAATATGGGTTAGCACACACAAATGTACTAAGTATGATAGCCATGCAAAAACAATGCTTAAAAAGGACATTTTGGTTGAAAACCATGCTACATGCCAATTTTGAGAAAACATCATGAACTTTAGAAAAAAGGCATAAGATACGAGTATAATCATCATATAAGTCATTACATCACATTAAAAAATTCACCTTAAGTAACCTTAAGCTATACTTGTGCATTGTAAGAATAGCATTCCATACTACTATTTCTACTAAGTACCACTTTGAGGCCACCTTAGATGAACTTACCATTTTTCATACTTATCTTTAATCAATACTCATACAAAAGGAACGCATACATTTCATAAGTCATGACAAGGAAAGTAACTCATAATACAATCCAAGTAAGGCATGTATCATTACATTAAGCATTTATGATCGAGGACAAACATGGTTTTTATTGGTGGATAACGTAAAAATCCGGTTGGTCATTTTTAGAAATTTTTGTAAAATTATAATATTATCTCTCTCGATATCAGTCTTGAGTCTTTTCTCATTGAGTTTTCAAAGTTAGTCTCGTACTTTGAGTAAAGGTTGTGAATATTGCAAGTTTTTGGGTTTTAAAAGGGTAAAGTGATTAAAAGTGATTTTAAGTGTCTTTTGGAGTTTCGAGTGTCAGGAGTAAATTTCGACAATTCCATTAGTCTCAAACTATGGAAATTGGTCTTTGAGATCTTTGAGTTTCATATTCAGAGTTTTTTTGAGGATTGAGGGTTCAAAATTTGTAAAATTTAAACCTTTGTATTAACTCTGGTCAACATTCAGGGGTTCAGATATTTCGATCAGAATTTTGAGAGTTCCATTGAATTCTAGGGATGATTTAAGGCCTAAGTGAGGTCTTTGTTGAATTTTCAAAGGTTGCGAGCTTGATTTAACCTTTTTAGGCATTATGTTCATTTTCTTGAGACTCTCACGATTTTTAGATTAAGGATACCTCATATTCATGTTTCTACGGTTCCATTGAGTTTGGAATGCTGAGTTTAATTGGATTGCATATGCCATTTGTATGTACAATTGAACAATATAATGATGCTTATTATCAGGACAATATTGTGTCAGGACGCCACCATATCCAATATCTGAAGCATTTGTTTCCACCGTCTTATCCCAATTTGGATTAGTCAAAGTGAGACAAGGAAGGTTTTTAACCTTTTCTTTAATTCTCTTGACTGCTTCAGTATGATCATTAGACCAAGACTTAGGATTACTTTTTAATCTGTCATATAAAACAACAGTATTTTTTGCTAAATCCTTTATGAAAGGAGCAACATAATTAAGACTCCTCAGAAATCTCTGCAATTGAGTCTTATTAGTAATGATATCAGGAAATTTAGAAGCAAATTCAATACTTCTATTGATAGGACTAATATTTCCTCTTTCAATATTGTGACCAAAAAACCTGACATTTGTTCTAAACAAATCCATTTTAGGTTGAGATAGAACTAACCCATTCTGAGTAATAATCTTTTTAAACAATTCCAAGTATTTAAAATGAGTTTCCACATTTTTGGAAAATACTAAGATATCATCTATATAAACAATTATAAAATTGCTATATGGCATAAAAATGTCATTCATAATTTTTTGAAATTCTGAAGGAGCATTTTTTAAACCAAAGGGCATAACGTTCCATTCAAATTGTCCCATCGACACATTGAAGGATGTTTTAAACCTGTCTGAGTCAGCAATCTGAATCTGCCAATAGCCTGATTTTAGATCAAACTTAGAGAATATAATAGTATCATAAACTCTATCTAATAAATCCTTCTTATTAGGAACATGATACCTGATCCATCTTAAAGCTTTATTAAGCGGTTTATAATTGATTATCAATCTAGGCGCTCCCATTTCTTGTTCAACATGTTTATTAACATAGAACGTTGTACAAGACTATGGTGACTTAGACTGTCTTATGAGTCCTTTCTGAAGCAAGGAACTGATTTCCTTCTTGCACAACTCCAAATATTCTGAGTTCATTTGGCATTGTCTTGCCTTTGTAGGAATATTGATCTCATCAAAGTTATCTTCATATGGAAGACTAACTATATGCTTTTTCCTATTCCAAAAGGCATTAGGATGATCTCCATAAATATCAATGGACAATCGGTTAGACATAATTGCTATCTTTTCTTGTAATTTAGGATTTTGTAAAATATGATCAACCTATATACTATTGATCTCTTGTTTTATAAAACTAACTTGATTATTTTTTGAAATCAATTTTGTAGTTAAATCATTTATCGTTCTGGTAAATGGTTTTGTAACAAACTCAAGTATAAACAGTTTGTTATTCCAAGTGCCAACAACTTTATCATTATGCCAATGAGTCAATGGAAAAATATCATTTATAAAAGGGACACCCAAAATAATTTGATTGGTGATATTTTTTACTAACACAAAACATTGAGGAACACCACTCTTTCCTTTGCAAATTAAAGCTTTAGGTAATTTAAACTCAATATTCATTTTGTTACCATTAGCAGAGCGAAGACTATGAGTAGTTTTATGAAAATACCTTGAAGGTATTAGACCTTCTTGGATACAATTTAAATCAACATTGCTGTCAATAAGAGCTATAAATTCTTTTTTATAATTATAATCAATCAAAAGAGTAATTTTAGTATAAAACTTTTGTGAAGTAAAAGCTTTAAGGCTCTATAAAAAGTCTGTTTTATTATTTTGTAAATTAAGATTTTTCATAAAAATTATTTTCTCCTTCAAGAGAAAATGACGATTCAGAGGCATTACCCAAATCTTGAAGACTTTGAATAGCATCGAGTTTTACCTCTATCACGTCATTCTTTCTTTTAAGCGAACAATATCTTCCTTGAGATTATTAATCTCTTCTTTCAAATCATTGATAGTTGTAGGAGAACTTATTATTTTTCTCCTTTCAAGTAAGACATTTTTAACCTCTGCCATGGTATATGAACCATCTTTGGTAGGAATTTCTTCAGGAATATAATCCTTCTTTTTCTTAATAGTTGGATTATTGATTCTATCAATAATCTGAGTTCTTACTTCTAGATCCTTAATATTTTTCAGTAGATCCAAAACATCGTCATTATTAATGACATTAAGGCTTAATTCCTTAAATTGAGAATAGATCTTATAAAGATCATCTTCTTCTTCTTCTTTTTCACATTGCAATCCTTGTTGACAAGGTGAACACTCATCTTCAGAAGTCATATAATCTTCTTGTTGGAGAGCTTTGAGATCTTCACTTGTAGAGGACTCCTCACTACTATTATCATTTGATTCTGATCTTCCTGAATCAGAATTGAGGATAATCTTATAAAGTGAATCTTTAATATTATCATCTACATCAAGACTTTTAATCTTTTCCTTGACTCTACAATCTTTTGCATAGTGACCAAACCTTCCACATTTGTGGCAAGTATCAGACCTCTTATAATTATGTCGATACTTTTTCCTTCTTTTAGAAGAGTCTCCTTTTCCTTCTTCAGCTCTTCTAAGCTTCTTTTCAATTCTCTTTTTCTTCCATTTATCATAATCTTTTTTGGAAGATTTCTTCTTCTTAGGAGTGTATTCCTTGTCCTTAGACTTTTGTTTAGGAATATCGAATATGAATTGTTCACAAAATTTCTCTAATTGCTGTCTTTCATTTAAGCGATGTCGCTTAATTTGTTGATTCAACTTTATTTCGTTGCGTAAAGAAAGTCCTTCCTGTATGTAGGCACTTATAAGTTTTTCATAATTATAGTCCTCATAATTAATACTTGTATTGTCTCCTCTTAAAGACTTTCTTACTCTTTTAGCAAAGAGTGTAGGTAACCTATCTATGAATTTAGATTTTCAATGAGTGCTATTACACTCTGGTAACTCCATGACACTGCACAAGAAAACATCCTTGTAATACCTAAATGATGTAATAGTTTTACATCTTAGGTTTTGCAGCAAAGTCCTGATGGTCTCACTATTCTCTGACCATCTTCCTGAGAAGTGTTCTATAATATTTAGAACTAGTGTATAAACTGTGTTCTGGGTATATTGTTCTCCTTCTTGTTTTATTGCTTGGAGAATCTTATCCCTCTGATCTTGATTGAGATAATTATCCCACCAACCTTTTAATTGGCCAGTAAATCCTGCATTGATCATATCTGCAATAGTCTTATCACTATTTTTATTAGTCTTGCAGATAGTATTGTACATTAACATTCAATGAATAGTTGTATAGATTTGTCTATCTGTATATCCATCTATGTTCCATTCATAGATTTCCTTTCCATTATAACTATTAGTTATAATATGTTCATGTTCCTCCAATAAGACATCTTGAGGAGTAGGTCTAGGATAGTAGTACATCCTTTGAAATGGTTTCCTAGCATAATTTTTCGAGATCTTATTAATACCATCAGAAAATTCATTCTTATGACTAAGTTCTCCTTTTTAGAAGTTTCTAACATTTAAAGGCCGAAGACCACCACCTCTAAATTTCTTAGCCAAGAAATCCTCAAAATCTGAATAATCCTTAATTTTAAAATTATCAATATCTAGCGGAGGCTGCAAGCTGCCATGAGCAACTTTCTCTTTTCCTTTTAACCTAGTGGGCAACAAAGAGATTAGTTTATCAACTTTATCATGCAGAGAGAAAATATGCTCACCCAGTATGCTCATATAAATATTTGCATAATTATTCTGCTTAATCATGGCTTTGACATGAAGAGTAGTAACTAAAGCAGTATCATTTTCAAATAATTTTGAAAAAGCATTAAAGTTAACAATCTTGTCATTTTTATTAATTTGAAAAGACTATTGTGAGGGAAAAACTGATTTAGTAATATCCCATTACTTAAAGTAAAATCTTTCTCTAGCATAGAGATATAGTTATGAATATGTTTACGCATAAACCAAGGAACAAAAGAAACTAAACGATTTATTCCTGAGTCAATAAGATCATTATAAAATTCTTCTTGAAAATCAAACTGTTCTTCTTTATTAAAATTCTTGAAGAACCATCTTGTAAAAAGTTTCCATTTCTTTCACTGAAAATCTTTAGCTATTCTGGCCCTTGCTAGTGAACCCGGACTAAAATCAATTTGTTTGTCAGACATCATAAAACAAATATCATGTAGTTAATCCATCTGGAAAATTCATTTTAGATTCAGTTATGTCTAAATCTGAGCTAGGCTTGGGGATAGGTCGAGCAATATTATCCTTATCAATTTTTATATTGTCACATCTATAAGTTTCTCTAATTTGAGAAGTAGATGCACAAGAAGGAACCTGCACAATATAATCGATAGGAGATATATAAGAAGAATTAGATCTAGTTATTCTAGATGATATGCTACAATTATCAATACTATTAGGCATGTTCATAGGATCAGAAAATCTAATTTTAACAGTTCCATCATTCAACTGTTCAACTTCAGAAATCTCAGTATTAATGTTATTTCTGGGTTGGGTAGCACTCTCAATAACCCATTCTTGTAGAAAATCAATTTCTTCCCACTTGATAGGTCTTCTAATGACTACTTTTGATTTGTCAAAATTAGTTTCTATTAATATAGTTTCATTTTTAAAATCAATAATTTTGCACATAGGATTTAAAGTATGCAAAAGCTTATAATAAATTCTATAGCAAATACACACAACTTCAATGCTAGGTATATAATCATAACTATGAAGTTTAACATTTAACATTAGAGAACTTAATGAGTTCTCATCTTGCAAAGAAATCTATAAGTTAGGATACACATTAAAATAAACTGGTCCATAAGCTAGACTAGTTTGAATAGTTCCTATTAAAGATTTCTTCCAGTTATAATTTCTACCATCACGTAAAGCTACTAGAAAGCTTTCAGGTAGACCACGTAAAGTTACTAGAAAGCTTTCAGGTAGACCACGTAAAGTAAGGGGCTTGAATGCCACCTGTACTAAATCAATATGCATAAAATGATAAATATCCCTATAAGGAGCTAAATCATTTTTAGAAAATAATCTAAAAGTCTGATTATCGCTATCAATAGTAATTGTTTCTTCTGTGGTTTTAACCACCTGTTTGAGACCAAGTTTCTCAAAAGTACCCATCTGATATATGATTCTAGGTGATATTTTCGGAATAGTCCACTTATTAAGTAGATCTAGATGCTGAGGTATATTATACTCTTCTTTCCTACTATTTTTAACAGTGCATTTCTTTTTTATGATATTCATAAAAACGAACTGTGTTGAACTATAACACCTATTGCTACTATAAGTCCGTGGTTCTGATACCAAGTGAAAACGGATTTCACAGTCAGACTATGAGGAGCCTTTACTAACATAGACTAATCCTAACAAAAGTACATGAAAATCCTTACTATCCGGGTCTGCCCTCCACATGGGTAATCCAACATATCAATTCAACGATCTTTCATAACTATGCCTGGGTAATCTAAGATTTTTCATAAAATCAAGACTATTATTTTCTTCTTCAAGAGAAGATGACGATTCAGAGGCATTACCCAAATTTTGAAGACTTTATTAAAGTATTCCATTACGCTATCTATGGGGTCTTCATTCTTTAGTTTTCCCTTTGACAGCTGTGTTGGTGCTAGAAGATTATTATTATTATTATTATTATTATTGTTATTATTATTATTATTATTGTTATTATTATTATTATTATTATTATTATTATTATTATTATTATTATTATTATTAGTTTATACACTGGTCCTGAATATGCTGTTCTCCTTCTTCTTTAATTGCTTAGAGAATCTTGTCCCTTTGATCTTGATTCAGATAATTATCCCACCATCCTTTCAATTGACCCGTAAACCCTACAGTGAACATATCTGCAATAGGCTATTTTTATTAGTCTTACAGATAGTGTTGTATATCAACATTCGATGAACAGTTGTATAGATTTGCCTATCTGTATACCCGTCTATGTTCCATTCATAGATTTCCTTTCCATTATAACTATTAGTTATAATATGTTCATTTTCTTGACCATGAACCTTTCCTTCCTGGTCCTTCTGTAATAGTTTACTCCAGAACTTGGTATAAAATGTCCTTTGTAAACATGAGAATCCATCGGAAGTGGTATTAACTTCCCCCAACCATTTCATGATCCATGGAATAGAAAATTCAATAAAGAAATACATTATTGACATTCCTTCAAAGAATATATTATCATCCTGTAAACTTATAATTTTTGGGGAGATATCTACCCATTCTGAATATAATTTTTTATATGACTCAGGTAATATTTTCACTGAAGGACTATATAATATCCTCCATTTGCAGAACCAATTCGGAATATGCCTTCCAAATATATTACCGCATATCTTGATAAACCATGAATGCTTGTTATTAGCATTTTCATATAGCAGGGCTTTATTAAAGCCATTAATGTAATCCCAGTAGTTATATTTTACTGCGACTTTTTGTTCAGAATGGATACAATCCATTTCCTTCAAAGGGCTCATACCCCATTCTTCAGGTGCTAAGATACTTTTAATAATCATCTTAGAAAAGTTATAAACCCTTTTTGTGTTTGCTGGGTAGAAGTGTTGAAATTCACATGACCCTGTGGCTGAGAGTATTATCTCATAATGCATTCTATATTTATACACAGTAGTAGTAGTATAACATACTGTATCCAGATATCTGTACATTACCTTCCATGGTTCATTTTTCCATCTTAGGTCACTGTTTTCAAGTAGAAGTATAACTTATCTTTTGTCATTCAAATCAAATACTTCTATGTTTTCATCATCCATGAGGATGGTGGAATATGTTGGTGGATTATTATCCGATTCCTTCTTGGATTTCATAAAATCCATGAATTCTTTGTACATTGGGTAGTTTATATCAACACCACTTGTTCCACTTGTTGAACTGCTGCTATTAGCTGCTATCAACTGCTTATTTCCATGTTGGATGAGGATATGACCTCCTCTTCCTGAATTACTTCTTCCCCTTCCTCCTCTTCTCCCTGGAGGGGGCCATGATGGTCTTAAGCTCATCCTGTCAAAGAAAAACAATTTAAATTAATCCAAATATTCTTGAGTGATAAAATCTGGAAGACTATTATCTTCCCCCTTTTTTATACTGTATTTCAAAATCAAAAGGAGCCAACAAAGCTTGCCATCTAGCAAATATTTATTTAGAAACATCATGCTTACAGTCTTTGTTAAACATAAACTTAGCTGCTTGGCAATCAGTCTTTATTAAGAATTTTTGGTTACAAAGATCGCCTTGAAATTTAAGAACACATTTCACTATAGCCAGTATTTCTTTAGCTATAGTGGCCTAATTCTTCTGGGCCGTGTTCCATTTGCCAGAATAAAATTGTACAATTTAATGTCGTTTATTATCAGGACAATATTGTGTTAGGATACCACCATATCCTATATCTGAAGCATCAGTTTCTACCATTTTTTCCCAATTTGGATTAGCCAAAGTGAGACAAGGAAGATTTTTAAACTTCTCTTTAACCCTTTTAACTGCCTCGGTATGGTCATTTGACCAAACCTTAGGATTATTTCTCAACCTGTCATAAAGAAAAAACATCTAAGTCCTTTGCTAAATCCTTTATAAAAGGAGAAACATAATTAAGACTTCCAAGAAACCTCTGCAATTGAGTCTTGTTAGTAATAATATCAAGAAATTTAGAAGCAAAATACTTCTATTGATAGGACTAATATTTCTTCTTTCAATATTATGACCAAGGAATCTGACATTTGTTTTAAACAGTGCCATCTTAGGTTGAGATAAAACTAAACCATTTTGAGTAATAATCTTTTTAAATAAATCAAGATGTTTAAAATGAGTTTCCACATTTTTGGAAAATACTAAGATATCATCTATATAAACAATTATAAAATTGCTATAAGGTATAAAATTATCATTCATAATTTTTTGGAATTTTGATGGAGCATTTTTAAACCAAAAGGCATAACGTTCCATTCAAATTGTCCCATTGGCACATTGAAAGCAGTTTTGAACCTATCTGACTCAGCTATCTGAATCTTCCAATAACCTGAATCAAACTTAGAGGATATAATAGCATCATAAACTCTATCCAATAAGTCTTTCTTATTAGGAATTGGATACCCGATCCATCGTAAAGCTTTATTAAGCAGTTTGTAATTTATTACCAATCTTGGCGCTCCTCTTTCTTGCTCAGTATGTTTATTAACATAGAACACCGTACATGACCATGGTGACTTAGACTGCCTTATAAGTCCTTTCTGAAGCAAGGAACTGATTTCCTTTTTGACAACTCTAAATACTCTGAGCTCATTTGACATGGCCTAGCCTTAGTAGGAATATTAATCTCATCAAAGTTATCTTCATATGGAAGACTAACTACTTGCTTCTTCCTGTTCCAGAAAGCATTGGGATGATCTCCACAAATATCAAGAGAGAATTAATTATTTAAAATATTAATTTTTTCCTTTAATTTATGATTTTGTAAAATATGATCAACTTCTATACTATTGATCTCTTGTTTCATAAAACTAACTTGATTATTTTTTGAAATCAATTTTGTAGTTAGATCATTTATCATTCTAGTAAAAGGTTTTGTAACAAACTCAAGTATGAAAGGTTTGTTATTCCAAGTTCCAATAATTTTATTATTATCCCAATGAGTAAGAGGGAAAATATCATTTATAAAAGGGACACCCAAAATAATTTGGTTGGTGATATTTTTTACTAAAACAAAGTTTTGAGGAACACAACTATTTCCTTTACAAATAAAAGCTTTTGGTAATTTAAATTCAATATTCATTTTTCTACCATTAGCAGAACGAAGACTATGAGTAGTTTTATGAAAATATCTTGAAGGTATAAGTCATTGAATACAGTTTAAATCAGTAGCACTGTCAATAAGAGCTATAAATTCTTTTTTATAATTATTTCCTATAAGCAAAGTGATTTTTGTATAAAACTTCTGAGAAGTAAAAGCTTTAAGACTATGCAAAAAATATGTTTTATTATTTTTCATAAAATCAAGACTATTGTTTTCTCCTTCAAGAGAAGATGATGAATCAGAGGCATTACCCAAATCCTGGAGACTTTGAATAACATCGAGTCTTACCTCAATAACGACATTCTTTTCTTTAAGACGAACAATGTCTTCTTTGAGATTATTAATCTTATACTTCAAATCACTGATAATAGTAGGAGAACTTATAATCTTTCTCCTTTCTAGTAGAAATTTTTTAACCTCTGCCATGGTATAAGAACCTTCTTTGGTTGGGATTTCCTTAGGAGTATGATCCTTAACAGGAGTATTATTACTGATTTTATCAATAATCAGAGCTCTTATCTCTGGATCATTAATGCATTGTAAAAGCTCTAGTACTTTGTCATTATCAATGACATTCAGACTTAATTCCTTAAATTGAGAATAGATCTTATAAAGGTCATCCTCTTCTTCATCCTTTTCACATTGTAAACCTTGTTGACAAGGTGAGCATTCATCCTCTGAAGTTATATAATCTTCTTGATGAAGGGCCTTAAGATCTTCACTTGTTGAGGACTCCTCACTGCTACTATCTTCTGATTCTGATCTTCCTGAATCAGAATTAAGCATAATCTTATAAAGAGAATCTTTCATGTTGTCACTTACATCAAGGCTTTTAATCTTTTCCTTGACTCTGCAATCTTTTGCATAATGACCAAATCTTTCACATTTGTGGCAAGTATCCGACTTCTTATAATTATGGCGATACTTTTTCTTTCTCTTAGAAGAGTCTCTTTTACCTTCTTCAGCTCTTCTAAGCTTCTTTTCAATTCTCTTTTTCTTCCATTTTTCATAATCCTTTTTGGAAGATTTCTTTTTCTTAGGAGCATATTCCTTGTCCTTAGACTTTTGTTTAGGAATATCAAATGTGAATTGTTCACAAAATTCTCCTAATTGCTATCTTTCATTTAAGGGATGTTGCTTAATCTGTTGGTTTAACTTTATCTCATTGCATAAGGAAAGTCCTTCTTGTACGCAGGCATTTATAGGTTTTCCATAAGTATAATCCTCATAATTTATACTTGTATTGTCTCCTCTTAAAGACTTTCTTACTCTTTCAGTAAAAAGAGTAGGTAACCCATCTATAAATTTTGATTTCCAATGAGTGCTATTACACTCAGGTAACTCCATTACTCTACATAAGAAAACATCCTTGTAGTACCTAAATGATGTAAGGGTCTTACACCTAAGGTTTTGTAACAGGGTCCAATAGTCTCACTTTTATCTGACCATCTTCCAGAGAAGTGTTCTATAATATTCAAGACCAGTGTATAAACTGCGTTCTGAGTATACTGTTCTCCTTCTTGTTTAATTGCTTGGAGAATGTTGTCCCTTTGATCCTGATTGAGATAGTTATCCCACCATCCTTTCAATTGACCTGTAAACCCTGCAGTGATCATATCTGCAATAGTCTTATCACTGTTTTTATTAGTCTTACAAATAGTGTTGTACATCAACATTCGATGAACAGTTGTATAGATTTTCCTATCTGTATACCCGTCTATGTTCCATTCATAGATTTCCTTTCCATTATAACTATTAGTTATAATATGTTCATGTTCCTCCAACAAAACATCTTGAGGAGTAGGTCTAGGATAGTAGTACATCCTTTGGACTGGTTTCCTAGCATAGTTTTCTGAGATCTTATTAATACCATCAGAAAATTCCTTCTTATGACTAGTTTCTCCTTCAGAGAAGTCTCTAGCATTAATAGGCTGGAGACTACCACCTTTGAATTTCATTGCCAAGAAATCCTCAAGATCTGAATAATCTTTAATCTTGAAATTATCAATATCAGATGGGGGTTGAAGACTACTATGAGCCATCTTTTCCTTACCTTTCATCTTGGTATGTAACAAAGAGATTAGTTTATCAACTTTATCATTCAAAGAAACAATATGTTTACCCAATATGCTCATATAAATGTTTGCATAGTTGTTCTGCTTAATCATGGCATTGACATGACTAGTAGTAACTAAAGCAGTATCATTTTCAAAGAATTTTGAAAATACATTAGAGCTAACAACCTTATCATTTCTATTAATATGAAAAGACTGTTGTGGAGGAAAAACTGATATAGTAATTTCTCCATTGCTTAGAGTAAAATCTTTCTCTAACATAGAAATATAGTTATGAACATACTTGCACATAAACCAAGGAACAAAAGCAACTAATCAATTTATTCCTGAGTCCATAATATCTTTATAAAATTCTTCTTGAAAATCATATTGTTCTTCTTCATTAAAATTTTTGAACCATTTTCTGAAAAGTTTTCATTTCTTTCGCTGAAAATCTTGAGCGATTCTGGCTCTTGTCGGTGAACCCGGACTAAAATCAATTTGTTTGTCAAACATCATAAAACAAATTTCATGTAGTCAATCCCTCTGGAAAACTCATTTCAGATTCAATTATATCTAAATCTAAGTTACCCCTGAGAATAGGTCGAGCAATGTTCTCCTTATCAATTTTTATATTATAACTTTCTCTAATTTGAGAAGTAGAAGCACGAGAAGGAGCTTGTACAATATAATCAATAGGAGATATGTAAGAGGAATTAGATCTAGTCATTCTAGAAGATATGCTACGATTCTTAATTCTATCATGCACATCAGAAAGATCAGAAAATCTAATTTTAACAGTTCCATCATTCAACTGTTCAATTTCAAAAATCTCAGAATTAAAATTATTTCTGGGTTGAGTAGCACTTTCAATAACCCATTCTTGTGGAAAATCAATTTCTTCCCACTTGATAGGTCTTTTAGTGACTACTTTAGATTTATCAAAATTAGTTTCTATCAAAATAGTCTCATTTTTTAAATCAATCATTTTGCACATAGGATTTAAAGTATGCAAAAGTTTATAATAAATTCTATAACAAATACAAACAACTCCAGTTCCAGGTATATAATCATAACCATGAAGTTTAATATTTAACATGAGCGAACTTAATGAGTTCTCATCCTACAAGGAAATCTGCAAATTAGGATAAACATTAAAATAAACTGGTCCATAAGCTAGACTAGTTTGTATAGTTCCTATAAGAGATTTCTTCTAGTTATAATTTCTACCATCACGTAAAGCTGCTATAAAGATTTCAGGAAGACCACGTAAAGTAAGGGACTTAAAGGCAACCTGTACTAAATCAATATGCATAAAATGTAACTTTCCCTATTAGGGGCTAAATCATTTTCAGATAATAATCTAAAAGTCTGATATCACTATCAATAGTGATAGTTTCTTCTGTGGTTTTAACCACCTGTTTGAGACCAAGCTTCTCGAAAGTACCCATCTGATATATGATTTTAGGTGATATTCTAGGAATAGTCCACTTATTAAGTAGATCTAAGTGCTGAGGTATATCATACTCTTCCTGTCTATTGTTCTTAACAGTACATTTTTTTTATGATATTCATAAAAACAAACTATGTTGAACTATAACACCTATAGTTACTATAAGTCTATGGCTTTGATACCAAAGTGAAAATGGATCGTACAATCAGACTATAAGGAACTTTTACGAACATAGATTAATCCTGGCAAAAATATATGAAAATCCTTACTATTCGGGTCCGCCCTCCACATGGGTAATCCAACGGGTAATCTAACGGATCAATTCAACAATCTTTCATAACTATGCTTGGGCAATCTATATGTGACATTAATCTGACTATTCAAACTATCTTCATGATAGCAACATACACCAGTTATTATAGTAACTTAGTGTGCTGCAGCTCAACACACATAATTTAGCCCATTATTTGGGTCTAATACATAAAAAGAAATAAATAAAATAAGAAAAGTACCTTAAGATGAACTCCCAATAGATCAACCAAATTGCAAATTTTTATTCAATAACTTAGAAAATTTTACAAAGAAAATTTATTTAGAATACAAGAGAGAGAGGGGATTCTAAAACCTGCCTCTAACTACACACATTTCCTGTCCTTATATAGATATGAGAGGAATCTTTAAAAGCTAAAACTTACAAAAAGGTACTGGCCCACACTTTTTCAATGGCCATTAGTAAAACGGTAAGGCCGACACACCCATATGGCCTTGCATTATTTTACTAGTCGACATTACTTTCGGCGTCCACTAATATTACTTTATAAAAGTATTTTGGCCTTATTACATGTGGCCAACAACTCTATTAGAGTATTCCAATACGCTATCTGTGGGGCTCTCATTTTTTATTTTTCCCTTTGACAGCTGTGCTGGTGCTAGAAGATTCTTCTATCTGCTGTTGATATTTTTGTAAAAGAGCCTCAATATCGATCTCTTCATCAGCATCTTGTCCCTCTCCAGCTATGCAGTTATCATCATCATCATTTATATGGCTGGCTGATGCCATGGAGATATCATCCTTGATTTCAATATCAAGATTTCTCATTAAATCTTTTTTCAGTTCTTCCATATACAAAGCTATGTCTTCTGATTTCGAAATCAAACATTTCTTTATTTAAAGTTTTCTTGTGATCTTCTTAAATGGACTCAGATCCTCTATCACTTGTGGTTCTGAAGTAGCAATATCATAATACAAGAGAAGATGACGAATAAGAAACATTACCTAAATCCTGAAGACTTTGAATAGCATCGAGTCTTACCTCAATAACGACATTATTATTATTATTTTATTATTATTATTATTACTATTACTATTACTATTACTATTACTATTAGTAATACTATTAGTATTATAATAATAATAGTAATAGTAATAGTAATAGTAATAGTAATAATAATAATAATAATAATAATAAGGTGGTACAGTCAGATTCAATACAATAAGGTAGTAGCTTTGTCTTAGTGACTCCGTCTAGCCATCCGTGGTCTCAGCCCGATAAGGAGTTAAAGGGGCACCTTATACCTGGTTAGAACTGCTAGACACATGGGCTCACTAACAATATGTATTTGAATCTCGACAGACCCTTTGCTTGGGTAAAAGGATCAGATCCTTCCATACAGTCATTAAACTATATAAAAATTTGTATATATTTCGATTCAAATTTATTCCTTGAATTCAGATGTTAACAAGCTAGATTGAAGATGACCGGGCAGACTACCACCCGTCTTCTAAGATCATGTATGTTGGTATCAGAGCCTGGGAACTTTCATGGTAAGTATGAGATTGATGTGAAGTATTACTATTATTATTATTATTACTATTACTATTAGTATTAGTATTACTATTATTATTATTATTATTATTATTATTATTATTACAATTACTATTACTATTACTATTACTATTACTCTTACTCTTACTATTACTATTACTATTACTATTAGTATTATTATTATTATTACTATTAGTATTATTATTATTATTACTACTGTTACTATTACTATTACTATTACTATTATTATAATTCTTACTATTACTATTAGCATTACTATTATTATTATTATTATTATTATGGATCTTAGAAGACGGGTGGTAGTTCGCACGGTCATCTTTAGTCTAGCTTGTTAACATCCGAATTCAAGAAATAAATCTAAATCGAAATATATATAAATTTTTATATAGTTAATGGCTGTATGGAAGGATCTAATCCTTTTAACCAAGCAAAGGGTCTGTCGAGATTCAAATACGTATTGTTAGTGAGCCCATGTGTCTAGCAGTTCTAACCGGGTATAAGGCGCCTCTTTAACTCCTTATCGGGCTGAGACCACGGATGGCTAGATGGAGTCACTAAGACAAAACCACTAACTTATTGTATTGAATCTGACTGTACCACCATCTCGGAACCAAGTCAAGAAACCATATATATATTAATTCATATTTAGATAATGTCTAGATCTTTCATGGTAGATATAAAAGTGACGTTAGTTATCCGACATAGATATAATTCTTTAGCCGGACATAGTCACGGCGTAAATCGGAGAAGTAGAGAGAGTAAGGAAAAGGAAGAATAAAAAAAAGTACCTTTTGGCCAACACCAAGACCTATATGAGAACTATGCTTTATTAACAAACTCCGGTAAGTCTCAGGCAAAATCACAACTTACAATATAATAAGAGAGCAAGAGAAAGAACAAAAGAGAGAGAAGGTTTCTAAAACCTGCCTTTCTCCAACTACAAAAGAACTTATTTATAGAAGAAAAAGGAATCTAGCTACAATGATCTACAGTGATTGTGGGTCCCTTATCATTGATTCCCATATGTACAGTAACAGTTTTTCTACTGTTGTTCAACAGTGTATCTACTGTTGATAGTGACTTTTACTTGTTGAAGATCAACTTCACACGTGATCTTTTCCCTTTAGTTTGCGGAGGAGATCTTCTGCTTTTTCCAGCATATCCTCTGTGGTAGGTTCACATAATTGAGCCTCTTGAATATATGCAACATCATCACTTGTTTCACTTCGCATTGAAGTGTCTCACTTCTCGTATTGGGTAATATTGAGAAGTATGTTTTTTCTTACTTCGTCGAGATAATTATTAATCATATTTTCTTTATTTCCATCATGAATAGAGATCTTTCGAGCAATATGTCGGACGGAGCTATCCTGTATAATTCCCTTTTGAGGAATAAGACAATATTCTTGAATTCTTTGTTTAATAAGATCCAATAATTCCTGTCCGTATAACAATTTTGTCTTGGGATCTCGTTTCATTAATTTATGCCAAAAATTATTATAAAATGTCCTGTATAGAGAAGGAATTTGTTCGTCAGTGAATGCCACCTCCGAAGTCCATTTGTGAATCCATGGGATCAAAGATTCAATAAAGAAATAGATTTGTTTGATCCTTTCAATATAACACATATTATCTGTATGATATAATTCGTTCAGATTTGGTGATATTTTTACCCATTCGTTGTATAACTTAAGAAATGGATCTGGTAAAATCTTAGTTGTTGGGCTGTGGTATGACCACCAATTTATGAACCAATTAGGAATTGGTTTTGCAAATATTTTTGCACAAACCTTTATGAACCATGTATGCTTGTGTCTCTCATTATTATAGATGACGACCTTATCAAAAGCATGAATATAGTCCCAATATGTAAAATTCATCGAGACTTAATTTAGACTTATCTGTCTTTCTTTCATTGTAGAGATACCCAATCTTCAACCGACAAAATTTGTTTAATTATCATTTTGGAAAAGTTGTAAACATTCTCACTGGTGTTGTAGCCTGAAAAGTGCTGAAATTCAATGCTACTTGTGCTCATTAAAATAGTCTTGTAATAAGATCGGGTTTTGTATGACTCTCCTGTAAAATATAATCTGTTAACCAGATATCTCTGGAATATCTTCTAAGGCTCTTCTTTTCTCTGAACATCAGAATTTTCTAAAAGAAATATCATTTCTCTCTTTGATATCTTTTCATAAGATTTGATGTCATCACGCTCTTCTTTAGCTACCGATGCAAAAGTATCACTTTGCTTTCGGGATAAATATGCTTGGAGTTGTGCGTATATTGGATTATTTTCTAGAATATCGTTTAGATGTATCGAAGAAGTAGCTTCTTTTGTTAGTTTTACCAAGCTCATTCCTCCCTTTTGTATAATTAAAGAGCTAGACGAGGATTCGTATGACGATTTGGATGATTTTGAGGATGATCTTCCCCTTTCGTGAATATAACTTCCCCTTTCTCTAGCCTTGGTTACCCAAGGAGGGTCCATTCTGCAAACAAAACACTTCATTTTATTCAAATACATCATAGTAATAATTATGGTATTAATAAATTTCATCGTCAAATTCTATGATCTCTTCGCAAATAAGAATATCAGAGCATCAATTTTTATTAAAAACTTTTGATTATATAGATCATCTTGAAATTTTAAAACGTATTTAATGATGGTCAAATTTTCATGCCCCACCATCGCATATTTCTTCTGATTATCGCTCCATTTTCTAGAATGAAATCAAATTAGATATTCGTTTTTATCGTGATGATTGATCTGTTTTAATATTCCTCCATAGCCAATGTTAGACACATCTTTTTCTACAATTTTCTGGCAGGCTGGGTTAGCTAGTGTTAAACAAGGTAAAGATTTAACACAAAGTTTTATATTATTTTCCAAATTGGTGAGACTATCAGTACAAGGTATTTTATGATCCTTTTTTAGCCTTTCATATAACGGGGCTACATCACGAGATAAATTTTTGTAAAAGGGGAAAATATAATTTAAACTTCCCAAGATTCTCTATAATTGCGTCCTATCTGTAATAACATCAGGAAACTTTGACGCAAAATCAATCGATCGTTGAATAGGGGTAACCTTCCCCCGACAAATAAGATGTCCTAAAAATCTGACTCCAGTTTGAAATAAATTCATTTTTGGTTTAAATTACCAAACCATTTTGTATAACTATTTTCTTGAATATGTCTAAATGTTTAATATGCATTTCAAGAGTTTTTGACTAAACCAAAATATAATCAACATAAACAACGATAAAATCCAAATATGGGTTAAAAATATCATTCATAATTTTTTTGAAATTTAGAAGGAGCATTTTTCAATCCAAATGGCATAACATTCCATTCATATTGTCCAAATAGGACATTAAAAGCAATTCTATAAGAGTGCTCTTTAAATATTTGGATCTGCCAATAACCTGATTTTAAATCAAATTTAGAAAAAGTATATTGGCGTCATATAATCTTTGACATTAATCCTTTTTATTTGGGATAGGATACCTAATCCATTTCAAGTATTTGTTCAAAGGTTTATAATTTATAACTAACCTGGGAACACCGCGTTCTTTTTTAGTTGCATTATTGACATAAAATGCAGTACAAAACCAAGGAGATTTAGAAAATTTTATCAAACCATTTTGTAATAAATTATCAATTTCTTTCTTGCAGAATTCAACCAATTCGGCGTTCATCTGGCAAGGGCGTGATTTAGTAGGAATATCATCCTCAGAGAAATTATCTTCATATGGAAGAGTCACAACATGCTTTTTTCGATTCCAAAAGCACTAGGGTGATTAACACAAATATCAATGGCCATTTGTTTGGAAATTGTTTTAAGTTTTTACTGCACTTTAGTAGATTTTAAAGTGTCGAATATATTCATACTAAATATTTCAAGTTGTAAAGAATCAACATGCTTTTGTTTTATATTAATCAAAGCATTAATATCATGAGAAATAAGATCATTGATAAAAGTATAACTAATATCTCTATCTTTATAAGTACCAGAAAAACCCTTAGCTGTGATGCTGGTGAAAGGATAAATAACATTTATAAATGGAGTTCCAAGTATAATCGGAGGGTATAACTGATTTTTAACCAAAAAGAAGAAATGCGGAATGCAGACTTTATTTTGGCAAATACGCGTATTAGGCAATTTATACTTTATATCTAAAGCGTGTCTAGAAGCAAATTTGACCATATGAGTAATTTTTTCAAAATATTTGGTAGGTACAAGACCTTCTTGAATACAACTAACATCAGCTCCACTATCTATTATAGCAATATTAGTTATAGAAAAAGTATTATCAATTAATATATTACATTTAACATACCATCTATGAGCTGTAACAATCTGCATTATTCTTAAAAACATATTTTGTTTAGGATCAATATTAGTAGATTTTGCAAGAGTATTTTCTTCAATAATATTCTTACCCTTGTTATTAGTAGACTCAATTTGAGTAAGGCGGTGATCACAAATAATCTGATTTTGTAAATGAGAACATTGAACAGTTGAAACAAGAGATCAAGATTTGATCTCTTGTTTTAACTGTTCAATGTTCTCATTTTAGTTCATCAAAAGAAGTATTACGAATAACAACATGCTGTTTAGAAAGTCTATTATTGACATCAGATAAAGAATAAGGAGCAAAATATTCAAACTCATTTTTTGATTTTTCAACAACATTGGATTAGCTAGCCTTATTATTACTAGCAAGTTGAATAATCTTTTCACGCAACGTTTTATCAGTAACTTCTTTTAAAAGCTTTATCACATTATTGGAAGTAATATTTTTAATATTAATATATTCAAATTGAGATTGTAATTTATAAAATTCATCATTTTCACAAGAGCAAATATCACATCTACATTTACAAGCATCTATAGTTGCTGACTGAGTATTACCAAATGTTTCAGGTTTATCAGTTTCAGAACCAGATTAAGAATAATCATCATCATCATAATCAGACTCAGAACCAGAGATGTACAAAAAACTATAGAACTTTTCGTGCATATCTTCCTCTAACTCTAGAGTTTTAAGCTTTTCAAGCCTACAATTTGGTGCTATATGCCCAAATTTTCCACACTTGTAGCACTTAATGTTTGCGAGATCTCGCCTAGACCCATTCTTCATAAATCTATTACATTTACGGTGAGCTTTTTGATCTTCTCATTCTTCCCTAGGCCATCATCTAGATCTTCTTTTCCGATGAGATCTATCTGGATCGGATTGATTAGAATCTCTATGTTTGGTATCTTTTGCGGTAGTATCAAGTAATCTAAAATGGGTACAAAAGTATCCTAGCTGAGATCTTTCTCTAAGATTATCAATCTTAAGTTGCCTATAGAGCTTTAATTCATTGCACAAATTAATACCTTCTTGAGTGCCGGCTCCTATAACTTTACCATAAGTATAAGCGCCATAAGGAATAGCACCTTGCGAATTTCATAGAGTTTTCTTAACTCTTTCTGCAAAATAATGGAGCTAAGCCATCTATAAACCTGGCTTTCTAATGCTCAAGACCGTTTTCCAGCAGTTCCATCACTTGACTTCAATAGGTATCTTTATACCATCAAAATTCTCCTAAATGTCTACATCGAAGACCATTTAACAAAGAACGAACTATTTCGTATTGATTGGTAAATCTACCATTAAAATGTTCGAGAATAGTCAGGACTAGGGTATAAACTACGTCTTCTGTATTTTTTAGTAAGGCAAAACCTAAGTTATCAGCACCCTCATTAACAGCCTTAGCATTAAGTATAGCGGCTTTTGTCTCAAGGCTCATATAATTATCCTACCAGCTTCTAAGTTGACCAGTAAAACCTGCAATTATCATCTTGCAAATAGTTCTATCGGTGTTATTAACGCTTTTAAAAATAGTAGCATACATAAGCATTCTATGAACAAGTATAGTTAATTGCCTATCAGTTAAACTGTCGAGATTCCATTCATATATCTCACTTGCACTATAAGAAATATTAGTTTGGTTCCCATCATGTTCCTCTATCAAAACATCTTGAGGGGTCGGTCTGGGTTAATAATAAGTTTGCATATTAGGTTGATAAGCATATTTAGTATTGCCACTATTCTTCTTGGGATAACCATAAAGTTTATTAATTTCCAAATCAACTTGATTTTGAAAATCAAAAGTGGTTTCCATCTCCTCTGCAAAATCATCAGATAAATTAATAGGTTAGGCACCAAATTCTAAAAACTTTTTATCAAGAAGTTTTTCAACATCATATAGGGGTATAAAAACAAAATCTTGAATTTCAGGAGGTCTATAAATATGAACATCCGACTGTTTTGACGTGGAAACCTGTTCAGAAGATTTTAAATCACTTTTAATCTAAGCAATTAAAGTCGTTAAATCATCTAATTTTTGTCAAGAGAACTAATATGTTCGCCTATAACTTTCACATAAAGACCTAAATCGTTGTTTTGAGAAATGAGATTATTAATCTCGTTAATGCATACCGTAGCCACATTATTTTCAATAAACTCCTAAAAAGCAATGAAAGTAATACCTTTATTATTAGGTAGTATAAATGGTGCTTGAGGAGGATAAATAGCTTTAATAATATTATCTGATTCATTTTTATAGGATCGTTCAAGAACATTGATGAATAAAGGCAAATATGTAGCTATAAACCAGGGTACGAAAAATATAATATGATTATGTAAAGAACATGTCTCATAAAATTCTTGAGAAATATTGTGTAAATCCTCCGCATTGTATGTGTCAAAAAAACAAGTTTTAAACTGGCTCCATTTATCCCTTGCAAATTCATTTTGAATATATTTTCTTGCCAGTAAACCCGAACTAAAATCAATTTGATGTCCATTCATCATTAAGTATCATTAAGATTAAAATATATTTCGAATGCAAAAGGAATATCCTTATCAGAAATATCAGATGATTTATCATTTGTTTGAACAATATTTAATTGAGGATCAATTTTAATTTTATTTTTATCAGCAGATATGACAGAAGATAATGTATGCAAAGAAGCATCACGATTTCGAGCTGGACCATAACCAGGTTCAATCGACGAGATGTGTTGGATGGCACGTAAACTTCTATTAGAACAAAATAAATGTCTATTATACAAAATACTTTTTTCATCAAACTGAATACAAATCTTACCATCAACATATTGAGTAATATGAGAATATTCAGAATTAGTGACATCATCAGTCATCTGTTCTGGAGGTATAACAGAGTCTAAAGTCTAAGTAGTAGGAAAATTAATCTCGTCCCATTTTATAGGTCTTCTAGTAGTGACCTTGTATTTAGCAAAATTAGTTTCAACTATTATTGTTTGATCAGATGTATCATATAACTTACATCTTGGGTTTAACGTAGCAAGCTGTTTAAAATAGATTCTATAAGATAAACAAATCAATTCAGATCTAGGCGCATAATTATAAGCACATGTTTTAACATTTAAAGTCAAAACATCAAGAATATTAGAATCAGTATAAGATAACTGCAAGTTATGTCAAGTATGGAAATATACTGGGCCTTAAGCTACCGTAGGTTCAATCGAACCCATCAAATATTGTCAAAAATTTAAATTTTGAGCATCACGAAGAGCAGCTAAAAACGTTTTTGGTAACCCTTTAAGAGTTAAAGACTTAAAAGCGATCTGTACCATGCCAATATGGAGGAATTTATATAATTCAATATCATTCTTATTTAACAAACGAATAGTTTGTTCAGATGAATTCAACGCCAAAGATGCTTAGTAGTTTTTATCAACTGTTTATTAGAGATCTTATCAAACCAACCATAATCATAAATGGTTTTTATATCAACTTTCAGAATAGTCCATTTGTTTAACAAATCAAGGTTTTGAGGTATATCTATCTCTTCCAATCAAGTTCTTTTAGTACTACTATTTCCTAAATCCATGATTAAGAGAGTATATCTATGCCGAAATACTTCACATCAATCTCATATTTACCATGAAAGTTCCCAGGCTCTGATACCAACATATAAGATCTTAGAATATGGGCGGTAGTCCACGCGGTCATCTTCAATCTTGCTTGTTAACACCCGAATTCAAGGAATAAATCCAAATCAAAATATATACAAAATTTTATATAGTTTAATGACTGTATGGAAGGATTTGATCCTTTTACCCAAGAAAAGGATCTGTCGATTTTCAAATACGTATTCTTAGTGAGCCTATGTGTCTAGTAGTTCTAACCGGGTATAAGACACCCCTTTAACTCCTTATCGGGCTGAGACCATGGCTGGTTAGATGGAGTCACTAAGACAAAGCCACTAACTTATTGTATTGAATCTGACTGTATCACCATATCGGAATCAAGTGAAGAAACCATATATAAATTTGTATATATTTCAATTTGAATTTATTCCTTGAATTCGGATGTTAACAAGTTAGATTGAAGATGACCGCACGGACTACCGCCTGTCTTCTAAGATCTTGTATGTTGGTATCAGAGCCTGGGAACTTTTATGGTAAATATGAGATTGATGTGAAGTATTTTGGCATAGATATTGATATAAAAGATATGAGAAGACGGGCGGTACTCTGCGGAATCATCTTTAATTTATCTTGTTAACATTCAAATTCAAGGAATAAATCTGAATCGAAATATATACAAATTTTTATATAGTTAAATGACTGTATGGAAGGATCTAATTCTTTTACCCAAGCAAAGGGTCTGTCGAGATTCAAATACATATTGTTAGTGAGCCAATGTTTTTAGCAGTTCTAACCGGGTCTTTAGCTCCTTATCGGGTTGAGACCACAGCTGGCTAGATGGACTCACTAAGACAAAGCCACTAACTTATTGTATTGAATTTGGCTGTACCACCATCTCGAAACCAAGTCAAGAAACCATATATAAATTTATTCATATATAGATAAAGTCTAGCTCTTTTATGGTAGATATAAAAGTGAAGTTAGTTATCCGACATAGATATAATTCTTTAGCCGGACATAGCACAGCTTAAATCGGAGAAGTAGAGAAAGTAAGGAAAAGGAAGAATAAAAGAAAAAACCTTTTGGCCAACACCAGCGCCTATAGGAGAACTATGCTTTATTAACAAACTCCGGTAAGTCTCCGACAAACTCACAACTTACGATATAATACAAGAGAGAAAGAGAGAGAACAAAAAAGAGAAAAAAGGTTTCTAAAACCTGCCTTTCTCCAACTACAAAAGAACTTATTTATAGAAGAAAAAGGAATCTAGCTACAATGATCTACAGTGATTGTGGGTCCCTTATCATTGATTCCCATATGTACAGTAATAGTATTTCTATTGTTGTTCAACAGTGTATCTACTGTTGATAGTGACTTTTACTTGTTGAAGATCAACTTCACACGTGATCTTTTCCCTTTAGTTTGCGGAGGAGATCTTCTGCTTTTTCCAGCATATCCTCTGTGGTAGGTTCACATAATTGAGCCACTTGAATATTTGAAATGGCATCACTTGTTTCACTTCGCATTGAAGTGTCTCACTTCTCGTATTGGGTAATATTGAGAAGTATGTTTTTTCTTACTTCGTCGAGATAATTATTAATCATCTCTTCTTTATTTCCATCCTGAATAGAGATCTTTCGAGCAATATGTCGAACGGTGCTATCCTGTATAATTCCCTTTTGAGGAACAAGACAATATTCTTGAATTCTTTGTTTAATAAGATCCAATAATTCATGTCCGTATAACGATTTTGTCTTGGGATCTCGTTTCATTAATTTATCCAAAAAATTATTATAAAATGTCCTGTATAGACAAGGAATTTTTTTGTCGGTGAATCCCACCTCCGAAGTCCATTTGTGAATCCATGGGATCAAAAATTCAATAAAGAAATAGATTTGTTCGATCCTTTCAGTATAACAGATATGATATGTATGATATAATTCGTTCATATTTGGTGAGATTTTTACCCATTCGTTGTATAACTTAAGAAATGGATCTGGTAAAATCTTAGTTGTTGGGTCGTGGTATGACCACTAATTTAGGAACCAATTAGGAATTGGTTCTGCAATTATTTTTGCACAATCCTTTATGAACCATGTATGCTTGTGTCTCTCTGTATTGTAGATGAGGACCTTATCAAAAGCATGAATATAGTCCCAATATGTAAAATTCATCGAGACTTTATTTAGACTTATTTGTCTTTCTTTCATTGTAGAGATACCCCAATCTTCAACCGATATAATTTGTTTAATTATCATTTTGGAGAAGTTATAAACATTCTCACTGTGTTGAAGCCTGAAAAGTACTAAAATTCAACGCTACCTGTGCTCATTAAAATAATCTCATAATACGATTGGGGTTTGTATGACTCTCCCGGAAAATATAATCCATTAACCAGATATCTCTGGAATATCTTCCAGGGTTCTTCTTTTCTTTGAATATCAAAATTTTCTAAAAGAAATATCATTTCTTTCTTTGATACCTTTTCGTAAGATTTGATATCATCACCCTCTTCTTTAGTTACTGATGCAAAAGTATCACTTTGCTTTTTGTGATAAATACGTTTGTAGTTGTCCGTGTAATGGATTATTTTCTGAAATATCGTTTAGATGTATCGAAGAAACAATTTCTTTTGTTAGTTTTACCAAGCTCATTCCTCCCCCTTTGTATAATTGGAGAGCTAGACGAGGATCCGTATGACGATCCGGATGATTTTGAGGATGATCTTCCCCTTTCGCGATTATAACTTCCCCTTCCTCTAGCCTTGGTTACCCAAGGATGGTCCATTCTGCAAACAAAACACTTTGTTTTATTCGACTACATCATAGCAATAATTATGGTAATAATTAATTTCGTCGTCAAATTAGACGATCTCTTCGCAACTAAGAATATCAGAGATGATGTCTATTACCATCCCATCTATGATTTTCCATATAATCAATTCATGTACATCTCTATTGAAAGAGATTACCTTTAATATAGTAATTAAGGTTTTTTCTGTAAAGAAGGGAGAAAGGAAGGTCATTATGACGATAAATATTCTCTAGATAAGAAATCTGGAAGAGAGTTATCACTTCTCTTTTTATAATGGATTCTAGCTGTGCTTGCCATCTAACAAAAATCAATTTTGACGCATCATGTTTAAAATCTTTATTAAACATATACTTTACAGATTGAGCATCAGTTTTTTTTAAAAACTTTTGATTATATAGATCATCTTGAAATTTTAAAACGCATTTAACAATGGTCAACATTTCATGCGCCACCGTAGCATATTTCTTATGAGTATCACTCCATTTTCCAGAATGAAATCGAATTAGCTATTCAGTTTTATCATGAGGATTGATCTGTTTTAATGTTTCTCCATAGCCAATGTTAGACAGATCTATCTATATAATATTCTGCCAGGCTAGGTTAGCTAGTGTTAAACAAGGTAAATATTTAACACGAAGTTTAATATTTTTTACCAAATTGGTGAGACTAAGATGTCCAAGGTGCTTTATGATCCTTTTTTAGCCTTTCGTATAATGGTGCTACATCACGAGATACATTTTTGTAAAAGGGGGAAATATAATTTAAACTTCCCAAGAATCTCTATAATTGCATCCTATCTGTAATAGCATCAGGAAAAGTTGACGCAAAATCAATCGATCGTTGAATAGGGGTAACCTTCCCCCGACAAATAAGATGTCCTAAAAATCTGACTTTAGTTTGAAATAATCTCATTTTTGGTTTAGAAATTACCAAACCATTTTGTATAACTATTTTCTTGAAGATGTCTAAATGTTTAATATGCATTTCAAGAGTTTTTGAATAAACCAAAATATCATCAATATAAACAATGATAAAATCCAAATATGGGTTAAAAATATCATTCATAATTTTTTTGGAATTCAGAAGGAGCATTTTTAAAACCAAATGGCATAACATTCCATTCATATTGTCCAAATGGGACATTAAAAGCAATTCTATAAGAGTGCTCTTTAAATATTTGGATCTGCCAATTAGCTGATTTTAAATCAAATTTAGAAAATATATTGGCGTCATATAATCTTGACAATAAATCCTTTTTATTTGGGATAGGATACCTAACCCATTTCAAATATTTGTTCGAAGGTTTATAATTTATAACTAACCTGGGAACACCGCGTTCTTTTTCAGTTGCATTATTGACATAAAATGCAGTACAAGACCAAGGAGATTTAGAAGGTTTTATCAAACCCTTTTGTAATAAATTATCAATTTCTTTCTTGTAGATTTCAACCAATTCGACGTTCATCTGGCAAGGGCGTGATTTAGTAGGAATATCATCCTCAGAGAAATTATCTTCATATGGAAGAGTCACAATTTGCTTTTTTCGATTCCAGAAAGAACTAGGATGATCAACACAAATATCAATGGCCATTTGTCCAAAAATTGTTTTAATTTTTTACTGCACTTCAGTAGATTTTAAAGTGTCGAATATATTCATACTAAATATTTCAAGTTGTAAAGAATCAACATGCTTTTGCTTCATATTAATCAAAGCATTAATATCATGAGAAATAAGATCATTGATAAAAGTATAACTAATATCTCTATCTTTATAAGTACCAGAAAAACCCTTAGCTGTGATGCTGGTGAAAGGATAAATAACATTTATAAATGGAGTATCAAGTATAATTGGAGGGTATAACTGATTTTTAACCAAAAAGAAGAAATGCGGAATGCAGACTTTATTTTGGCAAATACATGTATTAGGAAATTTATAGTTTATATCTAAAGCATGTCCAGAAGCAGATTTGACCATATGAGTTGTTTTTTCAAAATATTTGGTAGGTACAAGACCTTCTTGAATACAACTAACATCAGCTCCACTATCTATCATAGAAATATCAGTTATAGAAAAAGTATTATCAATTAATATAGTACATTTAACATACCATTTATGAGCTGTAACAATCTGCATCATTCTTAAAAACATATTTTATTTAGGATCAATATTAATAGATTTTGCAAGAGTATTTTCTTCAACAATATTTTTACCCTTGTTATTAGCAGACTCAATTTAAGTAAGGCGGTGATCACAAATAATCAGATTTTGTTTAAGAGATTTGATCTCTAGTTTTAACTGTTCAATTTCTCCTTTTAGGTCATCAAAAGAAGTATCACGAATAACAACATGCTGCTTAGATGGTCTATTATTGAGTTCAGATTAAGAATAAGGAGCAGAATATTCAAACACATTTTTTGATTTTTCAACAACATTAGATGAGCTAGCCTTATTATTACCAGCAAGTTGAATAATCTTTTCACGCAACGTGTTATCAGTAACTTATTTTAAAAGCTCTATCACATTATCGGAAGTAATAACATTAATATTCATATATTCAAATTGAGATTGTAATTTATAAAATTCATCATTTTCACAAGAGCAAATATCACCTCTACATTTTCAAGCATCTAGAGTTGCTGACTGAGTATTACAAGATGTTTCAAGTTTATCAGATTTATAACCTGATTCAGAATAATCGTCATCATCATAATTGGACTCAGAACCAGAGGTGTACAAGTAATTATAGATCTTATCGTGCATATCTTCCTCCAACTTTAGAGTTTTAAGCTTTTCAAGCCTACAATTTGGTGCTATATGCCCAAATTTTCCACACTTGTAGCACTTAATCTTTGCGAGATCTCGCTAGACCTATTCTTCATAAATCTATTAGATTTACGATGAGCTTCTCGATTTTCTCATTCTTCCCTAGGCCTTCATCTAGATCTTCTTTTCCGATGCGATCTATCTCGATCAGATTTATTAGAATCTCTATGTTTGGTACCTTTTGTGGTAGTATCAGGAAATCCAAACTGGGTAGAAAAGTCTCCTAGCGAGATCTTTCTCTAAGCTTATCAATCTTAAGCTGCGTAGAGAGCTTTAATTCATTGCAAAAATTAATACCTTTTTGAGTGCAAGCTCCTATAAGCTTACCATAAGTATAAGCGCCATAAGGAATAGCACCTTGAAAATTTTGTAGAGTTTTCTTAACTCTTTCTGCAAATAATGGAGGTATGCCATCTATAAACTTGGCTTTCCAATGCTTAAGACATTTTTCCAGCAGTTCCATCACCCGACTTAGATAAGTATCTTTATACCATCAGAATTCTCCTAAATGTCTACATCGAAGACCATTTAACAAAGAACGAACTATTTCGTATTGATTGGTAAATCTACCATTAAAATGCTCGAGAATAGTCAAGACTAGGGTATAAACTGCGTCTTTTCTATTTTTTAGTAAGAAAAATCTAAGTTATCAACACCTTCATTAACAACCTTAGCATTAAGTACAGCGACTTCTGCCTCAAGGCTCATATAATTATCCCACCAGCCTCTAAGTTGACCAGTAAAACCTGCAGTTATAATCTTGCAAATAGTTTTATCGGTGTTATTAACACTCTTACAAATAGTAGCATACATAAGCATTCTATGAAAAAGTATAGTTAATTACCTATCAGTTAAACCGTCGAGATTCCATTCATATATCTCACTTCCACTATAAGAAGTATTAGTTTGGTTCCAATCACGTTCCTCTATCAAAACAACTTGATGGGTCGGTCTGGGATAATAATAAGTTTGCATATTAGGTTGATGAGCATATTTAGTATTACCACTATTCTTCTTGGGATAACCACGAAGTTTATTATTTTTCAAATCAACTTGATTTTGAAAATCAAAAGTGGTTTCCATCTCATCCGCAAAATCTTCAGATAAATTAATAGGTTGAGCACCAAATTCTGAAAACTTTTTGTCAAGAAGTTTTTCAACATTATAGGGGTTTAAAAATAAAATCCTGAATTTCAGGAGGTCTCTGAATATGAACATTTGATTGTTTTGACGTAGAAGCCTATTCAGAAGATTTTAAATCACTTTTAATCTGAGCAATTAAAGTCGTTAAATCATCTAACTTTTTATCAAAAGAACTAATTTGTTCGCCTATAACTTTCACATAAAGTCCTAAATAGTTGTTTTGAAATATGAGATTATTAATCTCGTTAATGCTTACCGTAGCCACATTATTTTCAATAAACTTCTGAAAAGAAGTGAAAGTAATACCTGTATTATTAAGTAGTATAAACGGTGCCTGAGGAGGATAAATAGCTTTAATTGTATTACCTGATTCATCTTTATAGGATCGTTCAAGAACATTGATGAATAAAGGCAAATCAGTAGTTATAAACCAGGGTACAAAAAACATAATATGATTATGTAAAGCACAAGTCTAATAAAATTCTTGAGAAATATTATGCAAATCCTCCGCACTGTATGTGTCAAAAAATCAAGTTTTAAACTGGCTCCATTTATCACTTGCAAATTCATTTTGAATATATTTTCTTGCCAGTGAACCCAGACTAAAATCAATTTGATGTCCATTCATCATTAAGTATCATTAAGATTAATATCTATTTCGGATGCAGAAGGAATATCCTTATTAGAAATATCAGATGATTTATCATTTGTTTGAACAATATTTAATCGAGGATCAATTCTAATTTTATTTTATCAGTAGATATGACAGAAGATAATGTATGCAAAGAAGCAACACAATTTCAAGCTGGACCATAACCAGGGTCAATCGGCGAGATGTGTTGGATGGCAAGTAATCTTCTATTAGAACAAAATGAATGTCTATTATAAGGAACACTTTTTTCATCAAACTAAATACAAATCTTACCATCAGCATTTTGAGTAACATGAGAATATTCAGAATTAGTGACATCATCAGTCATCTATTCGGGAGGTATAACAGAGTCTTAAAGTCCAAGTAGTAGGAAAATTAATCTCTTGCCGTTTTATAGGTCTTCTAGTAGTGACCTTGGATTTAGCAAAATTAGTTTCAACTATTATTATTTGACTTGTTTAGCTGTATATAAAAAGATGTATCATATATACAAATTATATCTTGGGTTTAACGTATCAAGTAGTTTAAAATAGAGTCTATAAGATAAACAAATCAATTGAGATCGCCTGAAAATTTTTCTAAGTGTTGGACCATTTTTTTAAAAGACTTATGTTATTCCTATATACCATTAGCTTAATTATAACCATGTGTTTTAACATTTAAAGTCAAAGCATCAAGAATATTAGAATCATGAACCCATGAAAGATAAGATAATGAATGTATATGAATCAAATTTGTTTAAAGGTCTTTTTAGGTTGAGTATTGAAATATACTAGGCCATAAGAATGAGAATTCAATGAAGATAATGTGATCATGTTATGAATGTAAAGGTGTTGTTGTAGATTCAATTTTTCGAACTCATCAAAGATTGTCGAAAATTTAAATTTTGAGCATCACGAAGAGCTTTCATGTGTTAAATAATGTACCTTGAATCGGTAGGCTTATGGCACCATTTCAAAAATGTTTGGAAACTCCCCGACAGTTAGGCATGAGTTTCAATGATCGTCTACCTTATCCCATAAACTATGTGCCCGCATAGGAAGCTAGTGGAACCCTTTAAGAGTTACCCCTAAATGAGGTTATTAAAGAAACGGTTATTTTCCCTTGTCATGTTTGCCTTAGTATGGATGGTGGTAAAGGGTTTCTTGAGGTGAAGGTCCAAGGTAAAGGTTTTCATGTTGATATTGTTTAAAGGTGATATTATGACTTACTTGATGTTATGCTTGTCTTGTATGTCTTTTATGCTATTGTTCATGATATTATCGTGCTTATATAACAAACAAATAGTTTGTTCAGATGAATTCAACACCTAAGATGCTCAGTAGTTTTTATCAATTGTTTATTAGAGGTCTTATCAAACCAACCATAATCATAAATAATTTTTATATCAACTTTCGGAATAGTCCATTTGTTTAACAAATCAAGGTTTTGAGGTATATTTACCTCTTCCAATCGAGTACTTTTAGTACTAGTATCTTCTAAATCCATGATTAAGAGAGTATATCTATGCCGAAATACTTCACATCAATCTCATATTTACCATGAAAGTTCCCAAGCTCTGATACCAACATACAGGATCTTAGAAGACGGGCAGTAGTTCGTGCTGTCATCTTCAATCTAGCTTGTTAACATCTGAATTCAAAGAATAAATTTGAATCAAAATATATACAAATTTTTATATAGTTTAATAATTGTATGGAAGGATCTGATCCTTTTACCCAAGCAAATGGTCTGTCGAGATTCAAATACGTATTATTTGTGAGCCCATATTTCTAGTAGTTCTAACCAGGTATAAGGCACCCTTTTAGCTCCATATCAGGCTGAGACCACGGCTAGCTAGACGGAGTCACTAAGACAAAGCCACTAACTTATTGTATTGAATTTGACTGTACCACCATCTCAGAACCAAGTCAAGAAACCATAAATAAATTTGTATATATTTCGATTCGGATTTATTCCTTGAATTCGAATGTTAAGAAGCTAGATTGAAGATGACCGCGCAGACTACCGCCCGTCTTCTAAGATCCTGTATGTTGGTATCATTATTATCATTATTATTATTATTATTATTATTATCATCATCATTATCATTATTATTATTATCATTATTATTATTATTATCATTATCATTATCATTATTATTATCATTATTATTATTATTATTATTTTTATTATTTTTATTATTTTTATTGTTATTATTATTATTTTATTATTATTATTATTATTATTTTATTTTTTTTATTATTATTTTTATTTTATTTTTTATTATTATTAATATTTTTATGTTTATTTTTATTTTTATTATTTTTATTATTATTATTATTAAATAAATGTGGAGGGCCAAAATTGGGTGTCAATAGTCACCTTTTAAAAAAAAATCCCTAATCAAAAGAAAATGACTCTTTATTTTGATTCGCAAACTAGTAATCCTGGTAATGAATTCTGTTGACCGAGGGAATGGTATTAGGCATCCCTCGAGTCCGCTGGTTCTAGCACGGTCACTTTTATTGACTTAAACTTATCTTAAATTATTTTTTTGATATATTATTACCGATTGTTAGTTGTTCGCATTTTTAATTGTTGAAATTTTATTGGTCTCCACTTAGATGCAAAACTGCATTTTTGGTCTTGACATTTAGAGGCATAACTGTCTTCTTTGCATCACACCTAATAATTCGGTGTATGAGTCTTACTTAAATTAATGGAAGTTAATTATATTTTTTGGACAAGGTGCGTCAACCCATCTTGAGTTTCTTTTAACTGTCCCAAAAAATGTGTAATCACATTCTTAATCGAAAGAAATATTTTATTGTTTCTAAATTTTATCTAGCATCAGAAATTTTACATTCTCACATATTTTAAATGAACTGACAAAAATAATATCCAACGCTCACTTCATATAATTAAATTAGCTATGTTAAATTGGTTAAACAGTGACAAGTTGTCCATTTAACTATTCCAAATAAACTTAAAAAAATGAAAATCTATTGACCTAAACCACTAAAAAAAGAAAATGTTCCATGAAAATAAAGACCAAGAAAAGCAATGGAATATTTCAGGCGTTAGCCTTATAATTAGGGCATCGAAAAAAAAACATGAACATTGAAACCACTTTAAAATTCAAATATAAATTACGAGTAAAATAACTATTCACTCAGATCAACAGCATAAATCAAATAGGGAAATACAAGAATTACAATGAAGATTGAAGAGTGGACCTTTCAAAGCACTTCCAGTCAAAGATTCCAACGAACTGATTTCAGACCTTGACAACAACCACAATGAACCTCAAACCTTCCAGTTCTCTTTGTTTTAGAACATGATAACTTGGTGATTTCATGGTGGTTTTGGGTATTTTGAGTGGTGTTTTGTTATGGGATTTATTATGAGGGAGTAATTTGATTATTGGAGTTGTTTTTGGACTTGGGGGAGTATTATTCTTATTGGTCATATGATCTATGCTGTATAGTATGAGAGTATGTATGTGTGGGTATAGTGTGTTGTGGTTGTACTCTTTTTGTGAGAGTAAAGATTAGGATTTTTTTTGATATATATATATATATATATATATATATATATATATATATATATATATATATATATATAAGAAAAGTTAAAAAGCTAATTTAAAATTATAATTAACACACTAACTTATTTGTTAAAAAATAAATTAAAAGAGAACATATATTTTTGTTAGTTTGTATTTTTATTTTTAAATAGATTGAAAACAAAGACTTACCTTACAATGTGATTTCATTTTTGTTATTTTCAAATATTTTAAAATAAAATAAATAAAATAAGATAAAGTCAAAAAATTTAATTTAGATTTTTATAAAATATTTAAGCTCTAAAAATGGTGTAAACCTTAAGCTTGGTAAAAAAAAAAGGAAAAATAACTTAAATACACAACTTTAAGTTCCTTATTATTTATTTTTCCCTATTTTTAAAAAAAATTACTTAAATCCCTTATTTCACTTAAATATCAAATCTATTTGATACATCATTATTTTTTACCACCCATCCCACGTTTCACCACTCCCTATGTCACTCCTTTTTTTTTTCCCTAATTCACTCCAATATTTTTTCAGTTACAGATCATTATTCAAATTGATTTTCAAAAATTTTATCTCTCAATCCCCAACCCTTTTCAAACTTCGTCTTCTCTGTCATCTCTCCCAAAGTCTGCTATTGTAGCTTTGATCTTCTTCCTTCAATTTTTATTTTGTTTCAATTTCTTCTTCTTGATACATATGGATCCTGATCCTACATCAAATCTTTCTAATACTAATCGAACAATATACGACTCTGATGATGAAAATTGGGCAGAAATTAGATCAAAAAGTTTGCATGACCCATTAAACTTGATTAATCAGTCGACCAAAGATGTGCCAAAATCGTCTAAACCAAAGGTTGCAAAAACCCCCAAAAAAAGGAGAAGAAAAGCAGTACCCACTATTTCCAGACCTGCATTGCCTAGAGTATGTGTTTTTAATCTTTAATAAACTTGTTTGTGATTTGTATTGTGCTTGATATCGTAGACTGAAATTGACTGATACATTAATTGAATGTGTAATATTGTTTATTGGGTTAAATCATGATACATTCAAAAACCCTATCTTAGTTTGATACATACTGATTTGAGATTTAGTCGAAACTTATAAAACCCTTGTTTTATATGTTTATCGAAAAAAATGATACATGACAAACCCCAATATGAAAAAGAGACTTGTCAAATTAAAAAAAAAGTCATTGATGTATCAGACACGGCATGCTTCTGTAAAATATATCAAGTTTTATAATATGACTCTGTTGTTGAAGTCTGGTAACATGTATTTTTCTATGTATCAACTTGTTTTTATTACATATCATTACTTGTTGTGTAGTGTGATTTGGTGTTTTTATGTATGTATCATAAAATATGTTATAAAAAAGGCAACAAAAAAGTCGTTGATGTATCAGACATGTATCCTTCCGTATAATGTATCAAGTTTTATAATATGACTCTGTCGAAGTCTGATAACATGTATTTTTCTATGTATCAGCTGTTTTTATTACGTATCATTACTTGTTGTGTAGTGTGATTTGGTGTTTTTATGTATGTATCATAAAATATGTTATAAAAACGGCACCATTAATAAGATATTATAATTTTTTTAGTATCATTGCTGCTTCAAAGGGCGATATTATCATACATGGCATCCTTCTGTATAATGTATCAAGTTTTATAATACGATTCTGTTAAAGTCTGGTAGCATGTATTTTTCTATGTATCAATTTGTTTTTATTATGTATCATTAATTGTTGTGTAGTGTGATTTGGTGTTTTTATTTAGTATATTTTTCTTTTTCATTTTGCAGTCAATCAAGTATGTGATAAAAAAGGTACCAACACATGCCATAAGGTTTGGTGTCCCTTTTAACACAAATTTTTTGGAGGAGTTCCAGAAGTCTATAGGGGATGATGTAATTGATCTGTTTAGAGCTACAATTTTTGGACCCTATTTAGACATTCCTAAATGTAATTTTCAGGGTCAAATCAGTAAATGTTTGTTGTTGTTAGAGTTGGAACAAGGCAACTCAAAGGTGTTGCATATTAGGCATGCAAACGGGGTTATCTTGAAATTTGGTATCGAATTTGCAATAATAACTGGTCTTAAATGTAAAGGCAATACCAAAGAATTTGAATACCCAGAATCAACTCCCTGTAGGCTATTCCAAAAATATTTTCCTGGTGCAGTTAAAAGTGTAAGCAAGAATCATCTAGTCCAACGATTTCTGATGGGCAACTGGGAGAATAATTAGGATGCACTCCAGATGGCTATCCTGTACTTTCTCCATACATTCATTTTGGCTCAAACTGTTGATTCTTCAATATCTGTTAACAAATTTTTAATGGTTGAAGATGGCAGATATAAAGTATATCCTTGGGGACAAATTGCATTCACAAAGCTCATGGATTCACTCCGACAGGATTTCAATCTTAGCAAAGAGTTGTATCGATTATATGGATTGCCTTATGCACTTAACGTATGGACATATGAATTTGCATCCCAATTAAATCCTGAAATTGCTGTCAAAGAACGGAATGTCATCCCTAGAATTTGCAATTGGAGGGTTGTGGCTTTAAAGCCAAAGTTTGAAATGCTTATGACTAGCATTTTTCAAGAGGTAACATTGAATCCCATTTTATATTACATTTCATACATAATTAAGTATATAGTTGTAAGGTTGCAAGTTTGTATTTTTAAATTTTTTTTTTTCTATGTTAGGATACTTAATTTTATCTCTTAATATTAAAAAAATGATTGTTTTTCCAGAATGCATGTTCAAACATTGTGCCAACACCGGAGGAACTTGCAGCTTTTGATTTAACTGAAGATGAACATGATCCTCCTTCTTCACCTACCACAACTTCTGTCAATCCCAAGATAGTTCAACCGAATGACATTGCTAATTTTGATGATTTCTCCACAAGACCTCCCGAACAGTTGTTAAGGAGATCATCTAGAGTGTCTGATACATCATCTCCACCACCACCAAAAAGAAGAAAGAAAGTGGATACACCTAAAACAAAGGTGTCAGAACCCAGTCAGCCAGATCAGTCCAATGTGTCATTAAATCAACCATTTTCTATTCCAGATGGTCCTTCGACACCGGCTGCTAATGTACACGGTTCTGCAGATGCTCAAAAAGTCAACTATGTAATTCCAGATATTGAAGAACTGAAAGGTCATTTGAAGAATTACGTAAGTAATTATTTCGATTTTTTTTTTTTTCTTTATATTGATTCTAATTGTAGTTTGTTTTTATAATTTTTTGATAGGTTGACAAGAAATTTGAGGAACTTGTAATCTTGATAAAGGAAAACCACTCGCAGTTGATGCTATCTCGACACAAGGAAAACAACAAAGTTGATCCTCAATCAAGCAATAAACAACCATCTTCACATATACGGACTGATTCTGCTGATGCAGTTGGTGTAGCTGATTTTGAGGTTGGTGTATCTGTTAATGAGGGTGGACAGCAAGTTCATGTCAATGCAGAGGTATGTATCAGATACATTGTTTGTAATTATCGTTATACCTCATACATTAAGTATGTATTAAGAATCATAATCATATGTATCAACACATATAGATCATATATATAGTTAAGGTGATTCATCGAATTTTCTATATTTCAGCTTTATATTCATCACTTATGTTAAATAATGTTTCAGTAACAATTATGTTAACACCTTTGTTATTATTAAAAATTCAAATATAGATTGATCATAATACCAGTAACCGACAACAAATGAAGCGTGTTTCAGAGCTCCAGCCTACATATGAAAGTACTCATGTTGATACTGAAGCAAATGATCCTAAGAAAGTGTATGCTCAAAACTTTAAACATTATAATTTTCTTTGATACATTATCCTCTTTTTTATATATATATATGATACATAATTAGTATAATGGATAACTGATACATACAACATGCTTATATTTAGGATGATGAAGCATATCAAGCCCCACAAGCTTTAAATGAAGTAAACATGGATGAAGATGGTGCTGACACAGTTTCAACACAACATCCGTCATTTTACGCCTTTTAGAATAACAGTTGATACATCGGTATATTTATCAATTATGCATCATGACACTAATATTCATTATATGCAATGATACTAAAAAAATATATAATATCTTATTATACAGGATTCTTCCACATCAACAACAATATCGCCCTCAACTGAAGCAACAATAGATGCACTTGTATCCGATCTAGGAAAAGTTCCTATTCATGCTAAACCATTGTGTGTTTACAATCCACAGGATTTAAATGGCAGTCATGATTTGTTGTCTGATAGTCAATTACCCACTGATATTCCAACCACCGAGATTGTTGTTAGAAGTCATTCAAAGACTCCTGCGCCTAGAAACAGGATGCCTTCAAGAATTATTCAATCTCCATATGTGACTTCTTTTGGGTCAAGTGATAAAGGAAAACAGAAATTGGATGACGATGTTCATCTGTATTTTTCATTTGAAGGATGTGGGATTACATATCTACCTTCGTCTAAACTAATTGATGAGTATATGCAGTGATTAACAAAGGGGCTTCTCAAAAATCATGCCAATAAGTAAGTTTTATACTTATATTTTGTAAATGTTTGGATTAACTTATTTTGATATAACCAATTGATAATACAAATATTATCACAGGAAACCATCGGAGGATAAATACAGATCAAAAGCCTCTTCTTTTGAATTTGAGATGATGGATTTTGTTGTTGCATTTCCAATTAACAAGAACTGGTTCTATGCCATGTCACAGCCAAACTAATGTTAGACTGATCAGGTAAAGTTCTTAATGAAACAATTTAAGCATGTATCAGATACATTGATATAGAACATGCTACAAAAAATCATCCTGGATACAATCAAATAAACTATCAAATTAGTATTTGTTTAGATTATCATTTGATGTATCAATTCTATCATAGACCTTTTTTCACAAGTTTCTAATTCCATTTATCATGTTTTTTATAGCACATCGATGTTGTTTTTTACTACCTCCGTAAAAAAGCAAAACTCCACAGCATGAATCAATACAGATACACAACAACCAACTGCTTGTTCATCTCACACATCAAAAATACCTATGAAATGTATTACCTGGCTAATGATGATGATCTTATTAGTACCCAAGAACACATTGATCGCGCTTCAGCTATATCTGTATATGAGAGGTCAATCACTAACATCATCAAAGGTTTTGAAATCCCAGCTGCTTTACCATGGCATCTTGTAGAGGATGTTTACATCCCGGTTAATTGTGGTGGACAATTTCATTGGGTGCTGGCTGTTGTTGAACTGAAAAATAGATTGATAAGGGTGTATGACTCTTCATTAGGCTCAAGGAAAAAAGCAATTTTGCACGAGATAAAAATGTTGTCTAAAATGCTTCCTTCTTACCTCATGGATAGTGGATTCTTTGAAAAAACTGAACGAACAAGCTTTGTTGATTATGATGCGTACAAGGACAATAATTCTGGTTCACTTTTGGAGGCACAAGTTCCTTTCATGGTGGAATTTGCCCAAGACATTATGCAACAAAAGAGTGACAGCTTGTAAGTATTGTGCTTTTATTGTTTTTGAATCATGTATGATTTAAGTTTATAACTAATATTCTGCATTTTTGTAGAGATTGTGGGTTATATGTTGCTACATTTGCGGAGTATCTGAGCGATCAAATCGAAACATCATTAGTTGATTTTCTTCCTAAATACCTATGCAAAAGATATGGAGCATTGTTGTGGAGTTATGGCAGCGAGAAGGCTAAGGGTGCATACGTTAGTGAGAATGATGATCCACCAAAACCTAAGAGTGTAGTCACACAACCACCAGAAGAAGATTTGGTTCACGTAGTGTAGTAATTAAGTATCTATGCATAGACAATGTTTTTTTTTTATCCTTTTGACAATTTCACTCATGTTTTAGTCTGTTTTGATACAGTATGGACCAACATACTTTGTTTATAAAAAGTTAAATTTCAGACACATTATTGCATTACATAAAGAAAAAGTGCAGTATATAACATATATAGTAGCTGATACATGTTTTCATTGTTATTATGTATCTTTTAAGTAATCAGATAACATATTACTAACAAATAGATTTTTGAAACTTTAACATATATGATTCATTATTTATAATTAATATTATACGTACAACATCATATATATAGTATATGATACACGATTCATAACTATTGTGTTAAATAAACTGTAGGCAAAATATGCGTTAGTACTTTGGAATGTACTAACTATGCGGGGTGCAATACAACAATAGACAAGGACACAATCGAAATGCAAGAAATAGTTCCATAGGCATAATGAATAACAATATGAGGATGCATGATCAAAGTGATGTCAAAACATGTTTAAGTAGATCTATACTAATAGTAGATATCATATGTGTGTGCATAATCCAACCAATCTATAACCCCAACTTAGGATGGGGGATGTCGTTCACACCCGGACACCCTGGTGGCAAGGTATAAACCCCTCACATGGTTGATGTTGGTCACACCCCAAGCATCCTGGGTGGTGAGGTATAAACCCCTCACATGGTTGATATTGGTCACACCCCAAGCATCCTAGGTGGTGAGGTATAAACCCCTCACATGGTTGATGTTGGTCACACCCCAAACATCCTAGGTGGTGGGGGATAAACCCCTCACATGGTTGATGTTAACACCCCAAGCATCCTAGGTGGTGAGGTTTAAACCCCTCACATGGTTATCGGTTTTCCCCCGGACCGGGCATGGTCATGCAACACTTTATATAGGAAATTCACATTAGGCTCTAATGCAATCTCATGTATGGAATGAACATATACACAAGCTTAGTTTGTCATCAACACATCTCTGGAATGCCATATATCTCATAACTCAAGCCTTAAAGCATCAATTCATCAATTCTCCATAATTGGACATTTTGTCAAACACTTTGAAAGCATGTAATGGGGTCAAAGAGCATGGAAAATAGGGTAGTAATTATGCAGCAAAACCAGTGAACAACCTGCAACAACGCCTTTTAACACCCACAAGACCACATGAAAAATCTCTACATCAATTCCAAGTTTAGATTCAAGTTCTAGAGTCACAACATGCTCAAAACAACCACTTTTCATACTAGAATTCACTGTGCGGGGAAATTTATACAAGGAACAAGACTAATTTATGAATCTCAACTTAAACCATGAATTAGTGAGTAGAATAGAGTCTAGGCACTATGGGTGGAAGGACCCATGAGTTCAACACCACATACCTTCAGTTTTTATGAAGGTCTTGAGAGTGTCTTCAATGGAAGCTTGGAACTTGGAGCAAGAATCTTTTCAATCTTGAGGAAGGTTTTGGATTAGGGTTCTTGAGAGAAAATGTGTCTAAGTATGGGGGAGGTATTTTGGGAAATTTTTTTAGAGATGGGAATTGAATTAATGCTATATAGGAAATAAAATATGTCCTTGGAGAAAAAAAAAAGGGTCCAACACTTAGACAAAAAAATGAGGCTTATGAACAGTAAATTCGCTCTTTGGAAATTGCATTTCCTGCACGGACAGATTTTACGAAAATGGGCATAACTTCTTCGTCCGAACTCCGAATGAGGTGAAACGAAGTGCGTTGGGTAGCTAAATCAAAGGGATTTCCATGGATATGTTATGGGCCACCCAATTATTTGTGTGCTAGGATATATGACCCTCCAAAGTAGACCCTCGAAAAAGGCTTCACTTGGAAATTTTGGATTTTGATACGGTTGCTCTAAAATTTGGGTTAGACCCATTTCCCACTCAATTTGACCCCCTAAACAAGAATATGAAGTCAGATTTTCGAAAAAATGAAACAGATTTTTAGATATAACTAAAACAAGTTTCTGGTAACTTCCGAAGCACATTTTTAGGAACTTTTTGGGCCGTTTCACAACCATTAGGTTTTATCTAAAATGGTCAAGAGCGCAAAGTTTGCAAGCTCAAAAGGTCTATTTATGTACTTAAACAATCATCTAGGCAATGGTCCTTAAGATTTCATCACATTATTACATCTTACGACTTTAATATGATTGATGAAGACCATTGTGTGTATATGAAGCGGTCTGAAATTGATTTTGTGATATTGTCCCTTTATGTGGATAACATACTATTAGCTAGAAATAGTCTTACTTTTGTAAAGGCTATAAAGAGTTGGTTGTCCCTAAATTTTGAAATGAAGGACACGGGAGAGGCAGAATTCATCCTTGGAGTTAAAATTCATAGAGATCTCTCCAAGAACTTAATAGCTTTATCACAAGAATCATACATTGAAAGAATTTTTGAACGATTTAGGATGAGAGACGGTAAGTCAATAGACACCCCTATAGCTAAAGGTGAAAATTTAAGCCTTGAAACATGTCCCAAAACTCAAAGTGAAAAAGACTCCATGAAGAGGGTCCCATATTCAAGTGCAATTGGGATTTTAATGTATGCAATGTTGTGTACACGTCCCAATATTTGTTATTCAGTGGGTCTTGTTAGTCGTTATCAATCTAATCTAAGACAAACACATTGGAAAGTTGTTAAGAGAATCTAGAGATACTTAAGTGGCACTACTGAACAAATTATGTTATCAAGGAAGTGACTTCCAGTTGGTGGGCTACTCTGTTGCTAATTGGGGTGGAGACTTGGATGAAAGAAAGTCCACTTCTGGTTATGTTTTTTTGCTTAACAATGGTACCATTTCATGGAGTAGCAAGAAACAAACATGTATAACTTTATCAAATATGGAAGTAGAGTTCATTGCATGCTCAACAATAGTACAAGAAGCTATATGGCTAAAAAGGTTCATGGAACACCTAGGGATCATTGGCAGGTCAATGGATGCAGTGCAATTTTTTTGTGATAGCCAAGCAGCAATGGCATATACTAAAGACCATAAGTATCATAGTAAGACTAAGTGAATAGATACAAAGTATAATTTTGTTAGAGACATTATAGCACGTAAGGAAACCACTTTACATTACATTTCTACACACAAGGTTGTAGTGGATCCCTTAACAAAGCCAATACCTAGAGATGTCTTTGTTAAACATGTGAAATCTCTAGGCTTGCGTGGGATGTAAAATGATATATTTCCTTATTTTAACATCTTGATCATAATATATGGATATCTTTTTGATGTTTTTTATGGTTATTTCATACATTATTATTGATTAGCACGCTCACAATATTAGAGTATGTCGTACAAGTTAATAAGGTTGGCTTCCTCACATGAGCAACCGCCTTGGGCGCTTATGGAAAGCGAGCCAAGATGAGACATCTATGTTTCTTAATGCTAAAAAAGGATAGCTAATATATAAGGCACCTTCGATTAAGAACATATTATTTAAAGTCGCCCAAGTAAAAGACTAGGATGAGATCCAAGAGAAATGTCAAAAAGGATCAAAATTATGGATTCCCACTACCAATAATACTCATAGCCAGATGTGAGATTTCCCCTAAAAGTACAATAGAGTGGTAGAACTCAGGTCAAGTAAATGATTTACTTGGACCAAGATTTGTAGAGTGTGAAGAAATGAAAATCGACATACACTCTGATGGAATCAGAGGCACACTGTCACATGCATTTCATACTGCATGTGTTTCATTACCACAAATTGAAAGGTAAGTGAATACACCCTACTTCACTTTTATGTGAGACCTTGAATTTTTTTTTTGTCACTAGTGCCCTTATGACTTTGACAATATCATGAGGTGATGGGTTAGTCTATTCTACTTTAGTCTGAATCTAAAGGTTATGAAAATGTGACTTGAAGGAGTAATGCTAGGAAAGCAATTAATCTTGATCATAGTGATATGTGGGCGAAAGGAAGATCATGTCAAATATACACACATTATGCTTGTGTCTGAAACTTGTCCATTATGAAACCTATTTTAGTTAGCGTCATAAGTGTGGATACAAGGCATATGAAAATTGAAAATGGAAAGAGGGTTAAAAGAAGCCATATGTGTATATAGACATGTCTGGGGCATCTAAGGCACTTTATATGAAATGATAATATATCATAAATGATCATAAAAGGGTGGTAGTCTGTTAAGCTGATTTAGTAAAACATTTCTAGTGTAAGAGCTCCCAAACTTAGTGTCTGAGCGGTCACGACAATACACTCGGTACGAATGTCTAAAGGAATTTACTTTTCAAATTAAATCCCTATGTGTTTTCATCCCATCATATGTGAGTGGGAGATGTTGGAAATAGATACACCTATTGATGGGTTGACTAGTAACTTGCTTCCTTCATGAAGTAAGTTACAACTCTACTAAATAACTCCCTATAGTAAAAGAAGAAGAGTTATGTATGCTTGAATGGAGTGGGAGTTACAGGATAAGGGGTGATGTAACTCTTGAATGAATAAGAGTTACAAGTCATAACCTTGTCCTATAAAAGGGAGGACTCGGGGTCATCCAAACACAACACAAACAACACAAGAAAGGAGTTTCTTAGATAAAGAGTGTAGTTGTTGTGGAAAACAATACAAGACTCTATAGTGATCTTGTAAGAAACTGCATAGGAAATTGGTGGTGATAGCACTTGATTCTATAACAAGAAGGTATGTATAATTCCGCATAAATCTCCGAGAATAAATCCATCATATACCCTAGGCATAACCAACAATCGAGAACTATTGCTGGTTCCCAAGCAAAACCGTGACCTGACTGACTACTTAGCAGAAGACTTAATCACTTAATCAAGAGATATAAGTCTTGAAAACGAAAAAAAATCAATATTTAAACTCAAAGTAAATACTCAACAGAAACTGGTTATAAATAATTAATAAGATAAGTATAATAGTGCATGAACAACTCAAGGAAAATAAATACTAAGAAATTCCTCAACTCTATCTATCTATGAAACCTCTAATGTTTAAGATAGGTGTCAGGACAAGATCCACGACACCTTAAAACAACTAACTAAAAATAAATGTGAAGTCACTTTAACTCAATTGGGAGATTCTCTAACCGACAACCATCACTATGAGCTACGTGATGATACAACGTCTTGTCCACACTGCCAATCTTGTCCTATATCGTGTTAGGATACAAAACCTCTAAATTAAGTGGATCCATTAAGTTCTGCTCGAAGGAAATAATGATTCATCTAAAAATGTATGATCCTTTACCCACGTCAGCAAGACATGGTTTACATAGGCTATGAGTTGCCTGAAATCTCCCCAATAATGGTGCTCAATACTACTCGTAATAATATGTATATATATACTCTTGCTCAAATGTATAAAACATACTCTTTTTCTGGTTTGAGATAATTGCTCAAATTATCCTCTTAAAGAGGTAAATGCTATGAAATATCTCTAAACTCATTGTTCATTTAGAAAACAAGGTTTCTCTTTGCTCAAGGTAAAAATACTCTCTCTGAGTTGAGATAATTACTCAAAAAGCCCTCTTTTAGAGGTAACTGCTCTGTACTCAATCTTTTTGAAAACTCTTTTACTTTTCTCAAAATAATACTCTCTTTCTTCATTTAAAAATGAAACATTTGGAAAATACTTAGTTCCCTTATACTTTTTTTCAAACTCGTCTTTACTTTCTCAAAACTCAGTTTAAACAATTATGTTTTGTTTAAGAGATTCTCAATAAGAACTCAATGAATACTCTGGGATAGGTTTCATTCTGAAAAGTAGACATGAACAATAGATTCAATAATCGCAATACACAATGTACAACAATTCAATGATTAGAAATAGGAATTCAATAATCAACAACTCAAGAACTGAAAATTCAATATCAAATCATCTCAAGAATACTCAAAACTAAGGATAGAACCCTATATTATTCTTTTACTGATTTGAGAGTAGATGTAGGATATGATGATGGACTAGTCCAGCACAATGATAACCTTATATACTTGGAAGAACTATGTTCATGTAGGATATGATGATGGACTAGTCCAGCACAATGATAACCTTATATACTTGGAAGAACTATGTTCATGGAGAAATCGATGAAACTCAAAAAAAACTTGAAACATTCGCCTTTTCACTCCTGAAATCTTGCTCTTATGACTTGAAGTGTTAAAATAGGAATAACTTGGCCGTATAGCCCTTCGTGAACCATCGCCTATCTAACAAGGCCTTACTAAAATGGGCATAACGTTTTACTCCAAACTCGAAATGAGGCAAATTTGGTGGGTTTGGAAATAGGACTTGTAGGCCTTTAATTTGATAGGTCATAAGCCACTCAATTCGTTATGTTCTGAGAGATATGGTTATTTTAAGTTTACCTTACACTTAAAAGCTGATGGGTGACCTGTACGGACCGAAAAAGCCATCATGGACCGTCTACAATCTCGTCCAGGTGACTCACCACTTCGCAACTCTGGATGGTTGGTACCTATCCTAAATGGGCCATGGACCCCTAAACGGGCCGTTTAGGATTCCGTGAAGGGTCCATTGTCAATTTTGGGTTCGTGGACTTGCTCGTTTTCCCTCTTTAGCCTTTCTGAAAGTTTGAGGTGTTACAGAAATGATTCAAATTTAATTTTAAGAGTGGAGTCACGAGTGTTATAAATTATTGGGTCTAAACTTAGAAATATTTAGGGTGTTACAATATCTCCCCCTTGGGATCATTCGTCCTCGAATGACGACTGGACTGAGCATAGAAAGGAAATGGGTTACTCTTACTATCTTTCTGACTTCTAAACTTGTGTACTAACATAGGTGAACTAATTCATACTAAGAGTTTGGAACTGTTTATAGCACAGAAGTCAAGACCGATATTTTTATTTCAACATAGTCATGCTTTATTTGAAGTTATCTTACCTGCAACAAAGGTATCTGGGCACAAAGTAAAAATAGGACTATTATTCCTTAAGCAATACAACTGCTAGCTTTCAAGCCCAGCAACACCTCTAAGCCATGCCCTCCCTTATGAAACCGCACCTCATTAGTTGCAACTCATAACTCATACAAAGGTTTATGACTACTCTTACCAAGGTCTAAGTTAAATTGTCTGCTCTTAATGTGTTCAAGCCTAAGATATAAATCACAAGATGCTAAACATGAGATGTTTATACTAATCTAAACCACAAGATTCAAGTTTTATGGCTCTATAGGAAATATCATTCTATGAATACTACTCCTTACCGCTACATTCAACCAAACTTTGAGTCCTAGTGAAGAAGCATCTAATGCATTATGTATTCATCCACATGTAATAATACCACATTCAAGCCTAGTACTATAGCCAATCCATGGACTCCTACTAACCAATCCTTCTAAGAATTCCTCCTCCTTTCATCATCTATATCAATTGAAATTTCATGCGTTACTATCAACAACTAACTAACTATGGTCACCTAACTATTACTTATAGTAAAACTTCATTCATCCTTTCTTCATGTTTATAATCTTAGATGGAACAAGTACACTATTGTGACCAACATAAGAAAAATCAACCTTCTCCTTCTATTATCACTCAACTTCTATCATCAACATCACTCTCTAACTATAAAGGATCACTGAAAGAACTTTAGGGCGAAAGATCACAAGCACGAATCATTCGAGAATTCTGATATAAGACTATGCATGACATTATATTATGTTGATAACCATTGAGATCAAATCATGAATTTGCGATACTAAGCATACTATAAGACATAATTGCTTATATGAATAGGTTCATACCATGAGGCTAACATCCATAATTTTGTGAAGTAAGATTGAGATCAATGGGATAAAGTCTTTGCCCCTCATTCTCAGAACTGAGCATAGATGTGAATCTCTCTAAAGTGTATGAGCACAAGTTATGGACACAAGTCTGATATAAGAGACATCAACATGATTTTGTAATGATTGAACTTTGAGGAATACACTAGAGTATGAATGGATTGATATATCACTTTAAATCTTTCTGAATACATTACTATCTGAGTCTTTACACTTGAATTGGTTTCTCATCTTTTCATCTCCCCTTAGGTCTGAAGCTAACACTTTAAATCTATGGATCTATTCCATCATCTCTAAATTATTATATTTTCTATTTACTCTAATACTCAAGAAGGGCTAATCCCATGGCTATTGAAATCCCCATATGAAGGTACTAAGATTACTTCTAAGAACTCTTTCTCAGATGCTTCTCTTAACTTCTTCTTGCTTTTACATAAGTCCTTCAACAATCGTTACCCGCATTGACTATATATGATCCCCTCGACCAAACTCTTAAGGTAATAAATAATGTTTACATCAGCCTACCCCACATTGTCTTCTCAACTATACTATGTAGGCACACATGAAAAAACATAAACTTAATTAGAAGCTCGTTTGACTAGATATGATCTGGGGTACATCTCATAATGCTCTTGCTAATCTAATGACTTATACAAACTTCATTGGTATCATCTAAGAGTTATAAGACCACACTTGCATGACTCACATTTATCAAAAAGTAACACCTTAATTCCTCACCTAATTTATGTCAAACCTACTAGATTTGATCTTGAACTAATATCATCACCCTCATGTTGCTATCCTTTTGACTATAACACTTAACTCAAATTGAAGTTTAGTGTCATTACTAAACATGGATATCAATATACTAACTTAAAACTACTAGATAAATTTAAGAATCACTCACCTACTAAGATCTCATGACAAGTAGTCAATATTTATCTCTCAGTCTACCTAGTTACAGATTACAACCACATTCCATTTCACAACTTAGCTACTACTTACCCAGTGATACTTTATTGCCTAATTAATTCTATAACCCTCTGAATATCATGGGGCTCTCTCTTAAAAATTATAAGCCTAGGTTAGATGTATCACCTTTTGACTACTTTACTATTTTATTAAACACTTATACTTGGTCTTCACTAACACAATGGCACATCAACATAAAATCCCTTATGGTTAAAGTATACTCTAACTCATCCTAAGTAGTAACTATTACTCTACCTTCTATCATGAAATCTACATGAACTCATAACTTCTTAGTCTACCCATAAGGAAAAACTCCTCATTAATAACTTATTCGGTGCATGATTGCAACAACATGATTTACCTCATTAATAACTCCCTTTCTTATATTACTATACCTATGCTTGCATTCTTCTAACTCTGGGCACTTCTACTACTACTGGCTCATAATATCTCAAATCATACTAGCTTTCAGGTGGAAATACTACGAAGGCATTCTAAAACACACTCCCTTCTTGAAAAATATCTTCTAAAACAACATTTTTAAAGAAGAGAATCTGAGAGTACATCTTGCTTTTAGCTCAAATGCATGATTTATATTAATAAGAGTACATTCTTTCGAATCTAAACACTTAATCTCACTCACAGGCTTCTCTCAAGCCCTTTTGTAGTCTCATGAATTTATCAAAACTTTTGCTTAGAGTCACTCATCGATAAGAATTCGAGCTCTACTTTTCAACTACCTTGAGTATGAGGGGTAGTCAAATGGATTTAAGAAATGCACGAGTTTGAATAAGTTTCTTATGGCACAGTTCTATTACCTGGTTTAGAGTATGAAAGAAGGAAAACTTTTCTTTAATGTATGTAGTCTCTCATTTATAGCAGTGGAGTCCTCATAACAATAAATAAGATCCTACTATCATGGATTCATAGACACCCTAGGGCACTTGAACTTTGTGCTCTGATACCAAGTTTGTCACACCTCGAGCCTACACTTTGGACATGGCCGACACTCGAGAACCATTGCTCGTCTCCAAGCAAACCCTTGGCCTGACAGACTACGTAGTAGAAGACTTACTCAGGCAATAAAAGGCTTAAAAACAAAATTTTGAAACATTTAAGCTTAAAGTAAATACTCTACTCAAACTGTCCGTAAAATACTCAATAACATAAGTATAATAGTTTACAAAAACATCTCAAGGGAAAGTAAATACTGAAAGACTCGTCAACTCTTTCTATCTATGAAGCCTCTAATGTTTAAGATAGGTGTCGGGACAAGACTCACCACCCCTCGAAACACCTAACTAAAAGTAAATATGAAGTCGTCCGAAATGCAATGGGGATTACCAAAACTTTATGGAGTGTAGAATGATCTTAACAAAATGCCTTTTGATGATCTTGAACACCTATACCTTCATCTTAAAAAGATGCGGGTCGGATGACATCACTACATTTGAATGCATGAGTATGTAATATAGTGAGGTGAAATAACTAAAAGAAGGGACCAACATATATAATAATGTACTCAAGCTAATTGTAAAGAAATAAAGGAGTTAAATCGTTTAAAGCTTAAAAATACTCTCTCCTCTCTCAACTTAACATAATAAGTGATATATAAAAATACACTTTAACTTTATTGGGAGATTCTCTAACTGAAAATCATCACTATGAGCTATGTGATGATACAACGTTTTGTCTATGCTTCCAGAACTATTCTATATCTTTCTGGGATATTAAACCTCTCAACTAAGTAGATCCATTAAGCTATGCCTGAAGGCACTAAAGATTCATCTTAAAAAGTATGATTTTCTACCCATGTTGGCAAGACATGGTTTATGGGGGTTGTGAATTGTCTAAGCTCTCCCCATATCAATGTTCAATACTACTTTTAATAATATATATACTTTTGCTCAAATGTATAAAACATACTCTCTCTCTTGTTTAAGATAATTGCTCAAACTATCCTCTTAAAAGAGGTAACTGCTCTGAAATATCTCTAAACTCATTATTCATTTAGAAAACAAGGTCTCTCTTTGCTCAAAGTAAACATACTCTCTATGGGTTGAGATAAATACTCAAAAAGGCCTCTTTAAGAGGTAACTGCTGTGTACTCAATCTTTCCGAAAACACTTACTTTTCTTAAAATAATACTCTTTCTTCATGTAAAAATGAAATATTTGGGAAATACTTGGTTTCATTATATTCTTTCTCAAACTCCTCTTTATTTCTTCAAAAGTCAGTTTAAACAATTATGTAATTTCTTAAAAGATTCTCAATAAGAACTCAAAGAACATTTGAAACCCTAGCTTTTCTCCTCTTAGAACCTTTCTCTAATGACTTGAAGTGTTGATGAACGTAAGAGAACCGATTTACACTTTCTATGCCCTTAAAAGGTGTAAAACATCATGGTTAAGGTGTATAATAGGGGTTAAAACATCGTAGTTAAGTACAAAATGACCCTAGCTAAAAACAACTATCGGAGTGCCCTTCAAGGAAGTCTTCATAGACTGTTTAATGATCCATGGTCCATGAAACACTTCATGGCTATAAAGCTGTCGGTGAACCTTCGCTTGTCTGATAGGACTTTACTAAAATGGGCATAACTTTTTACTTTGAACTCTAACTAGGCAAACTTGGTGGAACTAGAAAAAAGACTCAAAGACCTTTAATTTGATAGTTCATGGGCCACATAATTCGTTATATTCTAAGAGATATGGTTATTTGAAGTTGACATTATACATAAAAGATGATAGGTGACCTGTATGACCACTAAACAGACCATACAAGCCACCACAAACCGTGTAGGGTCCTGTCTAGGTGACTCACCACTTGGAAGCCCTAGATGGTTGGTAACCTTTCCCTAAATGGGTTTTGGACTCCTAAACAGACCATTTAGGGTTATGTGAAGGGTCTATGGTCAATTTTTGGGTATGTGGACTTGCCCGTTAGCCCTTTTTAGCTTTTCTCAAAGTTCGAGGTGTTACACGAACAATTCAAATTTTAAGAGTAGAGTTGCAAGATGTTATAGAATTATTAGGGTCTTGGCTTAGAATGTTTTGGGGTGTTACCAAATATGTAGCTCACCAGTTGGAGTTATATCTTAACTTTAGGCTCAGAGGATAGTGGCTAGTAGATGTATGTCCTACTTGGACTATGTACGTGATTTGAGTAGGGAGGTCCCTCTTGTGGAGTTGGTTCCAATTGTTTATGAGTTTGTAGATATGTTTGACCTACCTAGCCTACCCCTAAACAATGTGATATTGACTTTCCTATTGAGCCTGAGTTGGGTACTCGACCTATTTCTATTCCGCTATATCAGATAACTTCTACAGAGCTCAAGGAGCTCAGTGTTTAGCTTCATGATCTCTCAAGTAATGGATTTACCAGGCCTAGTATATTGCCTTGGGGCGCTCCAATTTCGTTTGTGAAGAAGAAAGATGGTTCGATACACATGTGTATTGATTATAGATAGATGATTAAGGTGATGGTGAAAAAATATTACCCCATGCCTAGGAGCGATAATTCGTTCGACAAACTTTAGAGTACCACAGTGTTCTCGAAGATTGATCTGAGGTTTGGTTAGCACCAGTTTAGGATTAGGGCAGCAGATATCCCTAAGACCGCATTTAGCACTTGATATGACCATTATGAATTCCTAGTGATGTCGTTTGGGTTGACTAATGCCACTGTTGCCTTCATGGACTTGACGATGCGAGTGTTTGGGCCATATCTTGATTTGTTTTTATCTTGTTCATAGATAATATGCTAGTATACTCGTGGAGCAGAAGTGATCATGAGCAACATTTGAGGATTGTGCTCCAGACTTTGAGAGATTAGCAACTTTATGCCAAGTTCTCAAAGTGTGAGAATATGTAGCATTCTTGGGACATGTGGTGTTCAAGAAAGGCAGCATGGTAGATCCGAAGAATATTAAGGCAATTCAAGATTGGGCCAGGACCATTTCGGTTACTGAGGTTCAATACTTTGTCAGATTGGTAGGCTACTACAAACGGTTCATGGAGGGATTTTCCACCATTGCAACACCTTTAACTCGGTTGAATAACCTTGATGTACCTTTGAGTGGTCTAAGGAGTGTGAGTTGAGATTTTGGAAGCTAGAGGAGTTGCTAACTACTGCTCTTATATTGACACTCCCAGTTGAGGGCGAGGGCTTCATAATCTAATGTGATGTATCTGAAGTTAGTTTGGGTTGTGTATTGATTAAGTGAGGCCAATTTATTACTAATATGTTGAGGTAGGTTAGTTTACATGAGCACAACTACCCTAACCATGATTTGGAGTTGGTGGTGGTAGTTTTTGCGCTTAAGATCTAGAGGCAGTACCTGCTTGGAGTTTTTTTGTGAGATCTACCCTGATAACATTAGTCTTCAGTACACCATCAGTTAGAGGGACCTTAATTCGAAGAAGCATTGCTGGATTGAGCTTCTAAAGGACTATAACCTCTCTATTCTCTACCATCTAGGCAAGGCAAATGTAATAGCGGGTTCTTCGAGTTGGAAAGCAGTGAGTATGGGTTGTCTAGCCTTCTTTTCTATGGTGGAGACATTAAGTCTTTTGCTAATTAGATGGTACAATTGGATGTTTTATATTTTAGGCATGTCTTAGAATAGATGGGAGTTGAGTCCTCTTTACTTGATCAGATCTGTAGCCAAAAATATGAGGATGAGGCCTTGGTGGCACTTTGAGATCGATTGTTAGCTGGTGACGCCAATCAAATTACCTTAGAGTTAGATAAGGTTTTGAGGTTTGCAAGCCATATTGTGTCTTGAGAGTTGGGGGTCTGATCCAGATGATATTTCCTGAGACCCATGATTCTAGATATTATATCCATCCGGGCACCGCGAATATATATCACGATTTGAGGTATCATTACTGGTGGAGTGTTATGAGGAGAGATATTGTTGATTATGTATCCATTTGCCTTAGCTACTATCATGTTAAGGCTAAGCACTTGCGACCTGGTACTAAGTTTCAGAGATTATCCATTCCAGAGTGGAAGTGGGATCACATAATTATGGACTTTTTAGCATGACTTTCCTGGACTTCTAGAGATGTTGACAACATTTAGGTCATCATTGATTAATTGTCCGAATTAGCACACTTCCTCCTTGTTAAATCTTCATTCAACATCGAGAGGTTAGCCCATATCTACATGCATGAGGTTGTCCGTCTTCATGGTGTGCGGGTCTCCATTATATTAGTTCGGGGTGCTTAGTTTACTTCTAGCTTCTAGAGGACTTTTTAGAATGAGTTGCCCAATCACGACGCTCTTTCTCGCATCCGCGATGAACAATTGAAGTTTCTCTTTATAAATAAAGACAAATGCAATCTGTTGTCCTTCTGAGGATTGAAAAAGTGTTTTGTTGGTAATTTCTTTGCGGAATTGAGTACTTAAAGTCCTACACGTCTGTAAACATATTATGCTGAAGGTAAAACAGTTCTAGACTAATTCATCATAATAAGTTAATTGTTCAAAATCTAATTTATAGTCGGCAAAAATAAGCCAGAAGGGCCATTAGGCGAGGTAAGTAGGGCTCGCCGAGTGGTTCGGCGAACCATCCTCTGCTCTTTCTATTGCCTTTTTGCATTGGCTCTCAGCATCCTCAAGTCATGTAAATTTAGGCAATCAGTCTTGGCATCACGAAATTGCTCGGCGATTCGCCAACGGGCCTTTTTCTATCACCGACTTGGTTTCTTCCCTCGGGGTGCACACTGGAACTTTAGGCGGTCAAAATAGCCACTCGGCGGTTCGCCAAGTTCTCTTGGGGATCATCAGGCTCGCCTTTCTTCACTTTTCAGTTTGTTCTGTTCCTTTTAGCCTATTAGTTCCCTTGCTTTGCTCCTCAATCCATATAGCTGAAAATGAAGGCTTTAACATCAGATTAAGGCACAAATTAATCATTTGAGGACACTAAATCTATATAAACAAAGCCCCAAATGAGTCCAAATCTCGGACTCATCAACACCCCCAACTGAAACATTTGCTTATCCTAAAATAAAAATCAAGATCAGCAGTTCAAAAAGGATGTCTCAAATAGTGCTGCATAAGACACAACATGAATGCACACAACAAGGTTCAACTTACTCATGCAATGATCAATTGTGCACTCAAAGATTCAAATTGTGACTCACCATTATCAAAGATACTCGAGTTCACAATACTTGCTTCAAATACAAGTTCAGGCTCACCAAAGGTACTCAAATGCCCTCACAACAAAGATGATTCCATATTCACACACAATTATTCAACACTTTAGAATTCCAGAATCACATACGACTCTCACACTCACAAAGATGAACACATGCATGACTTCACCCATAGGTTTTCCCTTATTTTCCAATCAACATCCGTTTTAGCTCATTCAAGATCACAAAGGTCTTTTCAAAGCTTGTAACGGGGCTGAGTGTAAAGGTATGGCCATTTTGGCTTCTACCTTCATGTAGTGTTGTCTGAACACTACTTTCTTTCTTTTCTTTAACATTTTGATCATGCTCATAATCCACCCCATTTTTCAACTTCATATGAACTACTGGATACCCCATTTCTTTTGCAACTTTCACTACTTTATTTCACAACTTTTTCATTCTTTTTCTTTGCCTTTTTTTTACATGGTGGGGCTCCATCTTTTTCAAAACCATTACTCAAGTGGAGATTTCTCACAGTTCTTGATTTTCCTTCTCTTTTCACCACACCCCCAACTTAGGATTTTGGCCTAAGTTGGCTATTCAACAAACCACACTTCATGAAAGTAATGGGTAAATGGATAAAGAGGGATCACAATTGTTCAAGTTTCTTCTACGAAAAGGATAAGGCTCAAGAGGGTTCAAGCAAGGTTCACGTATATCATAAGGTTGTCCACATAAGAGGTATATTGTCAATTTTTTTCACTCTTCAAAATTGTTGTCTATGATCATTTCAAGTGCTTGCATAACTTACTCAACCGGACCAACGGGAAAGATTCTAGGTGTCATCACACACAATGTTCAAAGTAGTCTCGTCACACAAGGCACTGGCACCAATATCAAACAAGACTCCACACTCTCTAGCTAGTGTGCAATGTTCATCACAAGAGACTCATTCGATAGATGGATAGTCACAACAAGATGCTAAAAGTTCACATATTGTCTATGCAACATCATTGGCCTTATCGTAGCCGCACATTCATTTCGTTCGATTAAGAGCACTATTCAAGTCATCGATATTGATCACAACCGATATTCAAATTTGCACAAGAACAACTACAATCACACACAATAGCGGTGACAAAAAATTTAAAATTAGGTTCAAAATCCATTTATATTGAAAACAAGGGGTCATATGCTTAAACATCCACAAGATTAAGATCAAAACACAATCACAACACATATATAGATCAACAAAACCTAATATTCACAAACAAAATAGAATCATAAGAGGTAGGTATGAAAATACCTCACCCACCCACAAAAAAAGCAATTGTCCTCAAATGCAACTAAAACAAAGACAATCAATTAAAACAACATAGAGAGCTAAAAATTTCATCCTGCCAGGCTAAGCCTGGGGTGAAGTCTACATCACAATCACTCCATCTGTCGAGGCATCAGTGCCCGGAGTAACACTCTAAGGTTGGACATCATTGCTCGGTGTAGCAACAATTGTGGCTTCGCTAGAACTGGACATAGTAGTGTCTCTTAAGGAGGCCTACCGGGTTGTCTTGAATATGTCTACCTCTAGATCAGCAAGATCCTCATAAATAGCCGTATCTCGCTCCTTAAGCTGCTCTTCATCTCGGTCTCCGACTCAGCAACAACAACATCCTTCATAATATCATCTCCGATGGTAGTTGGAGGCATAACAGAACAGGCCGAAACATCTGCACTTGGGACATCAGGGACCTCTGCCAACTCAAATAGTGAAGTGAAGTTTGTGGACTTTAGATGGTCCATATCCATCCACAGCTCAGAAACATCGACTTTCAAAGTTATAACCTCAGTGGTACCCCCCTGTCCTCTCTCATAAATCTTTACTGTCATCGTGAAAGCATTAATAGACACCTAGAGAGGTGTCAGCGCAACTGTAATAGTTCTATCAATCATCCAGGGCACCTAGGCCTCTAGTCGAGAAGCTCACACATTGGTAGAATGGGCTAGGTGCCCTATCTTAAGGAGCATGGCCTGAGTGATCAGAGTTTTTGAGGCAGTGGCACCAACAACAACTCTAGTGGTAGGGGAGTTGCTAAAGAACTCGAGGACTGTGATGGATTGAAAGTAGATGCACCTAAAGGCCTAGAGGCAGGAGTAGGCAAGGCTACCTCTGCAGGTAATGAATCAATATCAATCTCTAGGGATGTATCCACTGGAGCTGCTCTCCACCTATCAATCTTATCATGTGTGTACTCGGCCTCTATGCACCGAATGTCGATGGAAGATGTGGGTGTAACCTCAATATCCCTCTTCTCATCATGAGGAACTCCATCCAGCCGACATAACTCTGTAATGAGTACTGGAAATGGAAGGGACACTTGGCGCTGTTTGGCCCTCATGTCTATCTCTTACTCTATAATCAACCCCAAGTTCAGCCTCTTCCTGGCTATGATAGATCTGAGACAGGCCGACTTTGGGTGGCGGAGAATGGACTCATTCTATGACGGTATAATAGAGCTGTTGATGAACCCAAACCAGTACCGAGCTGCTATGTTCATGTCTTTTTCTCGATAGGTGCTCCGACCTCAATCCACATCGGGGGTGGCTTTAGAAATAAGGGGAGCTAGTCATCCTTTTAGGTAGTCCAGAGTCTCTACAGTGATCATGCTCTTGTACTCGTGCTGAAAGCCTGCAACCCTCTCAAGTGCATTGTTGATATCATCGCTGCTACATTTCATTGTCCTCCCTCGGATCATCACAAACTCCACCGGTCCGAAGGCATTGGTTTTCTTCTTCCCCTAGGGTACCAAATCACCATAGTGTAGAATTCTCATACCCAGGTGGAAATGTATGGTCTACGGGGACTGGTGAAGATCTTGAACAGTGGAATCGGAGAGTGTCCCACATAACTAGGTATCTGTCAACTGTATCATCCGTGGACAATCGCTTCTCTTCTAGGATGGTCCTCAATCCCTGGATCTTTAACTAGTTGGGTAATTGGGGAAGAGTGCCCTGAACTGGTGGTGCTGGAACCACCGTCTATGCTGGAGCTAACACTGAGTCTGAAGCAAGAGGGGTTTGCTACGGAATCCTAGACAGATCATTACGAGCTTTTGCACGAATCTCTACTTGTCGGGCTTGTAGTTACTGATTATCTTGAGGCTCAGAGAATGAATCCTGGGAGTCAAATGATTCTCCCTCATTGCCAGAGTTATGCTCCTATGTCTCAGCTATGAGTGCCTTGCCCTTGCCTCTCTTCAGAGGTGTCTTTCTGCTCTTTGCCTTGGAAGCACATGCTCCCTCATTGATCACAACTCCCCGTGCCCTTTTTTGGGGCGGCATACCACTATTGTCCAAATTTTTTCTATCCATATCTACAAAACACATAGAAACATGTTAGAAATGGTTCAAGAAAAGTGCAGAAATAAAGTTGCAGACTCACCGAACTAGTCGGCGAGTCACTTAGGCGAGCCAATTCGAGCTCGCCAAAAGTGCCAACTCAAATTTTTTTCAGAATCAAGGCATGTCGGCGATGTTCAGGGGCCATTCGGCGAATCACCGACACCAATCAGCGAGCTTAGAATTTACCACCGAATATTACTGTGTATTTTAAGGGTTAGGGAACATAAAAGGGCGATCTAAGGAAGCTTTTAGCGAGCTCAGGCTTCCTGCCGAAAGTTATAGAATCAACTTAGCCAAAAAATAAAATTAAGGGCGATCAATGGGGGACTTTGGCGAACCGCTGAAGTACTCGGTGAGCTCGACAAAGCTTGCCAAACAGCCCAACTTACCAGTTTTCACCCTATTTCCCAAAATCAATCCCGCAACTCTCGAATTAAAAATCAAACACACACAATATTCAATTAGCACTAGACCCATGCCCTTGGCCAAAATTGGCCATTCGGCATTTTTGCCCTTAAGAATGACCTCAAACACTCCATCATCAGGTAAATTACATCATTTAACACAAATTGGGATTACTTAGCCTTCACCCAACTAGACCCAACACTTTAGAACCAATTTTAACGAACAAAGCACGGGAATTGATTTATTTAAGCACTTAGGCACGCATTTCAAATCAACATGGGCAAACCAACACAATGCATACAATTTAAGAAATTACCCAACATCAAATACAACACAATTACCTATTTCATTCGATTTCAACCACAAAATTAAAGTGCAGGGTTCGAAAAAACCAACCTTAATGCCAAATTTCAAAATTTAAATAGCTAGGCAGCAAATATTTCAAATTTTTGAGCACGAGATCATACAAAAATGTGAGTAAAATAGTAAAATAGGGAATATTAAATAATGGATGAGAGAGTACGAGAGTTGAAAATAAGAGAAGATGAAGGATTTTGAAATTTTAAACCATTTGGCCTTCAAAACCTTTCAGTTCACGGCACCGTCGGCGAAGTAAGTTGTGCTCACTGACTCACTCGGTGATGTGTCGAGTGCTACTTAACCTCACCTAGTTTTATGGGATCTCCAGGAAATTTGGGTGTTCAAATTGTGGACAAAAGAAGGCTTGCCGACCTGTTCGGTGAGTCGCCGATTAAGCAATTAGCCCGCCGAGTTTTACAGACTTCCACTTTAGGCTTGGTGGGTCAAACGATGGTCCAAGTCGGGTTCGCCGACCTGTTCGGCGTGTCGCCGGCTAGACTTTTGGCTCATCAAACTGCCCATTTTCCAACACTCTTCACTTTTCAACCTGCACAATCAACACCCGTTATTCAAAATCAAAACTAAAGCATTAAAAACTTCCCAAGAAGCGCCTTAGTTAAAGTTGTGGCACGATGAAAGTAACCATTTACAGATCATTCTTCGGATATGCCAATGTATAACTTGATAGCCCTTCTTTTGGCCTTGGATTTAAATGAGAAGAAATTTGATCCATTTGGGTCTCCAATTGCTTGGTAGATAAGGAATGAGAGGTCACCATCTGATTAAGTGTAGAGACATCTTCCTTCATCTGTTTTAACACTTTGTCTGATCTTTCAACCTTGTTGAGAATGTGTGAGAGCTTGTCTTCCGTACGACCACCTTCAAATTCCTTGGTATTTTGACGCTCATGGGGAGGAACATACCTATCTTTGTCACCCTCCCCTTCCTTCCAAGTGGCATTAGGATCATGCCAATCTCTGTCTTGGTCTTTCAAGCCCTCATCTCTATTCCATCCTTGCGTCCACCCGCCTTGGGTAGTTTGCACGATACCCTCCTCTTTGATTGTCTAGGAAGTTCACTTCCTCATTGTACATCATTTCAAATTGTGCTTCATCGGGGTTTACTCCACCAACACCCACAATATTAACACTCTTTGTAACAACATCCATGACATTTTTAGCCAAGATATCCAAATGAGGTCATCATTTGGGCCATGTTTTGGTCTTTCTCTTGATACTTTTAATTATGCTCTTTCGTCATTCTAAAATTGAGAGGAGAGACTTGGTCATCACGAGTTAACCATGCCCTATTGATCTTGGTCATGCAATCAAGGAGTTGAGATGCTACTTCATAGGGTTGTTGCATTATATCACCGGGAACAAGTTGATCAACAACTCCTTTGTTCACCCAGTCGAGGTCCTATAGAATTATTGCAACATCACATTATTGAGAAGTCCATGAGTTGGGCATTGCAACACCAACTTCTTAAACCTCAACCACGTCACATGGATTGGCTCACTTTCCAAGCGTTTTAAACCTTGGATACTATCCCTGATTCTTGCGATATGCTCTTGAATGAGAATAGACCACAAACGTGCATGAAGTTTCGAATATGTTCATGGGGATCCTCAAGAGCCAGCCCCCCAAATAAAACTTTCAATTGTAGGAGCTGAAGCATTGTGCTAGTAATGTGAAAAACAATGTTTCCTTCGGTTGGAGGTAGACGAATTACCCCCACACCACCGAATGGAATTGGGTCATTGTCGTTAGGGTCATTTAAGTCATTGAGGTTTCCAACATCATCTTGGTGGCCTATTGACACCCAATTTTGACCCTCCTCGATAATAATTAATTTCCTAGCTTCTTAATTTTTCAAATGATTTAGAATAATTAGCTTTATCTAATTCAAATAGTTTCAAGGTTATTTTATGTAATTTCAGTCTATTTTTATAATATTTTAAATAATAAATATATTTCATATAATTATATATATAATTAGTATATTTTATAAACATTTGAAAATCATATCAAAAGTTTTCTACATTGTTAAAATAATTAATTTATTAATTTAGTTTTGGTTTGAATTATAATTTTATCTTTTGAATTAATTATTTTATAATTAAGTTAACTATTTTATTTCTCTAAGATTAAGAAGCTCATTAACTAATATTAATTCATTTTATTTAACTTCTGGCCGAATCACCAACTAAATTCAAATCGGCCAATTTTTTTTTAAATTTCAATTAGTTATAGTTGTAATCCTTTGTAATTGCAATTGTAGCCAAATCTAAATCATTTAGTCAACCCATCTTAAGACCAACTTTGGGCCACCTTTCAACAGCCCGATACCCATTATTCAAAATTTCCAGTAGCCCCACTCTTTGGGCCAATTCTGAATCCCATTCTCCAAATTCAGCCGCCCCAGCACACACCCTTAGCTCTGACACGACCCAATTTCCAATTCCTCAAGAGATCAGAAATGTCAAACAGCAGCTCAAAAACAATTTGGCAACAACGTTCATAGAAGAACGAGTACACGGCGATTCAACAATGTCAAATGACAATCCAAATCCGTGAACGAAGAAATGACCCTGTACACACTTTGTCCTCCTCACGCGATAGTGACTTCATAGAAGCATCAGTAAAGCATGACAATGACACCAAACAACGATCACACGGCGTCAATAGTACACCTTTCTGCGTCTCCTTCCTTAGTCTAGTAAGATCTCATACAACTTTTTCTGTGATTCCAGTTGCCTTTTCTCTGCAACAACTGCGTCTAATCATCCTAGTGGCTATGAGATTGATCCACGTCGAGTAGTGGGTATAATAGATTAATCCAAGTCGTCCACCTCTCCCCTTTCCCTTTCAGATTTAGGTGAATTTGAAGCAAAATTTAGCATTTTCCATTATTCTTGGGGAGATTTTCAAATTTCAAAAAGGCTGGGCCTTATTCTTATCCGAGTTTTCACCCTTTTTACCCCCAAAAAATGTGAACCGTAAAATGTCCTATATATACTCTCCTCTTATTCATTGAAAGTGGTTGGAAAAAAGTTGGATTTTTGAGCAAAAGATACACATAATAGTTTAAGCAAAAAATAGCTAAAATACTTACTAAATACACATCAAGAAAAAATAGAGAAGATACTTAGTTTCGGTGGTTGAGATCGGTGTTTCTTCCTAAACATCACAACTATTGTTCGTGATTGAGTCTTGGCATGGTGAAGGTCATCGTTCTAGCTTATCGTTGTCTCAGTTCGTTGCACTTAAAAGGGTAAACTCATTTGGGATTCCAACTCTTTTATTTGATGTTCCATTTGGTGTGAAGTGAAATGGTCTGTTGGTCTATTTTCTTCCTTTCTCAAATGCCTCTGTTCTCTTTTTGGTTCTGACTTTTGTCTGTTGAAAGGTCGTTTGGTTTTTAATTAGTGCGCCTTAGTTGTTTAAAGTTAAAAATGAGTCTTTTCTAGTAAATCTAAGGTTCAAAATTCTTTGAACTATTGAACTCTAGTCCCTTTTTGATTTTCATGGTTATCGACTTTGTATCTATTGTTTGGTTGCTCGTTTGGCTTAATATTGTTAGGATGGATGAAATAACTTTCATGGTTATTATTTCAACCCTTCTCTTGGTCTGTTAATGTCATTTTCTGTTCGAAATCGAAGCATAATTTTAAACTAGTTAATATGGAACTTGTATGTGGTTTTGTCAAAGGCCCATCGATTTAATAGGCTGTTTTCTTCATTTTTTTAAGTCCCGTGATTATTTTAAATGGTAGCAAGACATGTTAGACTCGAGTTTATGTTTCTATCTGCCTAAATGCCTAGTCATAAATGCTCAACATTTGTAGTTAAACTCATAAGATGTGAAGTCAGATTACTGTTTAGCTTGTAGTTTGCTTCAATCATTTCTTTGCTTTAAAGGTCAATGGTTATTTCTCTTTTCTGATATTTTTTCTTTTAAGTCTTCGGAGTTTGCCCTACTTTAAAATTTTTGATATGTGTATTTCAAGTATGCACTCCTATCGGTGGGATTTTTCTAAATATGGGTGAGGTTATTTAAAAAGTAGACTGCCCTAACCTTATTTTTATAGTTATTTTAAGTTGCTTCTTTGTCATTAATTGTTCAATGCTTTGTATTTACTTTCCATGCTTAATACAATAATTTGTATAATCTTAATAATCAATATTTGTCCAAGTTTTGTTTTGAAACATGAGTCAGTATAGTTGCACGTTATCTCCTCGTCCTCTAATTACCTGGATGCATGATAATGAATATCTCCATTCTGCCTTTTCATGTGCATGTTGTTAGTTAGTAATTTAATTCAGTAGTTTGAGTGACCATCAGACCCTCTTAATCATTGCTTTAAAATTGTTGATTTCCAATATGTTTCGGTATGATTCCCTTTGGTAGGATTATATGTTAATTTATACCTTTTGAGTAAGTAGATATTTTACAACAAGTCAGTTTTCCTTTATTCATCTCAAGTTGGATTGCATATTAACCACTTCGTCATTTTTGTTTGCATGTGAAATCTGCCCAAGTCCTTACAGACTCTATCTCCTATCCTTGCATTTTGAGAGAGCCGTAAAGGCTCAAATTCCTTCTTCATCGAGTCAGCCATCTATACAAATCGACGAACAGGTCCCAGAGTTGAAAGAGTATACAGCAGATCAGAGAATTGAAAGAGATTGGGCCAAAGGCCCATTCATTATTTCAGAAATCATATTTTGTTAGTTTGGGCCTAAGCCCTCTCATTGCAACTATTATTCCTTAATTAGTGATTCGGGCAGGTACTAAAGCAAGAATTGGGCCTCAAGCCCAATGAAAAATTAACTTACTATTAGTTTCTTTAGGACATGTGTGAAAATGGGCCTAAGGCCCAAAACAAAAATTAGTCCCAAGTACCAGCCCAGGCGGACAGATCCAGAGTTTGGCCCAAATCTTCCATCCTCCTCTATTTATTTTCTATTATGTGTTTTGTGTGTTTATTGAATTTTAAGGTTTTTCCTAATCAATGCCCCAAAAGATAACCATTTTTGAAGTAACTATTTAAAGTCAAATGAATATTTTTACTTCCTCTTATTCAAGTATGTGTATTTTCTTAAAACTGTTTAGCCAATTAGTTAATTATCAGATAACCGTATGTTAGCGGATATTTCAGGTGCTTTCAAACTCTTCCTGAAATGCTAATATGAACCCTGCACCCCCTTTTAATATTTTCATTAGATTTCTTTTTTAGTCTTTTGGAAAACTAGTTTTGTTAATTTTACTTTAATAATTAAGTGGCGACTCTTAAACCAGTCTAATTATTTTTTAAATAAAACAGTATGATGACTCTGCTGGGGAGTTGAATGGTTCTAATCTTAAAATTAACTTGTTTTGCTAATGTGTTTAATTGTTTACTTGTCTTATTTATTGTATATAAAACTACGACATTCATGGCATCAATTTGGCCAAACGACAAGTAGTTTGAATTAGAGAAAAAGGCATTTACGTGGCTTACCACGACTGTCCTTCAGAATAAAAATACCTTTAGAATTCTTTGGAACTGATAAATGAATAGTTGGCTTGTGGTCATCCATTGTCGTTTATTAGACTTCACCCCGTTGTTTGTCCGACTCGGGTAACCTGTCATTTCTAAACCAATTCTAGTCAACCTAGAGTAGAGTGAAACCAAATCTAAATTTAAGCATTAGCCTAAGACAACATAATACCCAAGGTGTATTAAGTCCATTAGCAAAATCGCCAAAAATCATGTCCAAGGTCTACGACCTAATGACATATCATGTTATTTGACATTTGGAAGATGTATGTGTAGAAACCTAATTGTTGCCTATTTGTGGGGGGGGGGGGGGAGGGAATCTTAACAATTTTTTATTTTGTAGGTGTGGATTAGTTTCCCAAATTTGACATGGTCCTGTATGCTCCATATTTGCTTAAACTTTGGTAGAACGACCTTAATGTGTTTCACAAAAGGGACCTCAACAAATATATACGGGCCCTAACAGAGCTCATTAACATGGTTGGGTGGCCTAAACTGATTGAAGTCCTCACCGACTAATGGGACTATGAGAAAATGGTGTTTCGATTTGGAACCATGGAAATCAGCCCGACAATTGAGGAAATTCGGGATGGCCTAGATACCATAGGTACAGGGATTGAAACAAGGGTAAGTAAATAGAAGGACATCCTAATTCCTAACAAGCCTACTGTCGAGGAAATTGTAAAGTGGCTTGGATTAAGAAAAGAATACACCTACTGGGCCAAAGGATCAAGCATTGCTTTTAGGGATCTATATTTAGATTTGGGCATGCGAGTTTCTATTCTAATTATAACCAAGAGTTCAGAACTACTTTCATAAAATGGGACGGGATCAGACCCCTGCCATTTAGTATTGCACTGTTAAGTACTATGGCTTTTCCACACGACCCGAGCCTCAGTATCAACACCCAGATAATTATACTTGCACACACTCTGTTCCACGTGCATGAGAACTAGAAGCAAGTGAAGTATTATCCCATCGCACCTGTCATCCTCTCCGACATGTATCGTGCTTTATGAAAGTGTAAGGAAGGGAATTGTTATTTCCAGAGCTATAACCTCCTCCTCCAATAGTTGATAATGAGCCACTTAGAGAAGCGACACGGGACTCAACAACTACATGCCCTCGATGAACATAACACTCTTAAGGATTTGAATGAGATATTGTTCTGGGTGGATTTAGAAAATAGGAGAACTAGAGAAAGATGGGCACAGATTTTCTTCGAGTTAAGAGAAAAAGATATTAAGTGGATGTTCGACCGTTTCATCTCAAAAGATGTCGTAGTACAAGGTGACATAAATCTTGTACTTACTCTACCAAATATTCGGGGTATCCGCTCGTATGCGCCCATTTGGGTCTTAAGGCAGTTCTGAAGAAAACAAACCAGACCCCCGAATGCATAGTACCATGCTTATTTGTTCGACATCAGGGATGATAAAGTTCTTAATGCTTCAGAGATGCTAAAAGAATGGAAGCGAGCACTGTGAATGGACAAAGACACCATTGCGCGGATCAATTTAATCTTGGGTATGACGACACCTACAAAGCTTGGTTGAAAGACAATTTTCAAGGCATCTCCTTCCCAGTTCCAAACATCTACCATAGTTTGGAGGACAAAGAGTCCAAGGATTTGATAGAATTGAGAGGGTTAAAAAAGGAAGCTTGAGAAATGCATGATGAATTGCTTTGAAAACAAGAGAAGGAGAAATATGCGCTCGAGAGTATAACTCAAGAATTAGAAAGCTTAAGGAGCGATTTGGGAGAGCTCAACTCATGGATTGAAGTTAAGAGAGGAGAAATGTGGTTTAAATATTGGGAAGAGAAAGGACGTTGGTGCGATGGATACTTGCTAATGATTTAGTATAGGCTTCAGCACCACATGGGAAAAAATAAGAGAAGCTGAGCCGTTGGGGACATCTTAGTAGATTTCGCCCTTGCATGGGTTTTTCTATGTGTATCTATTGTTATTTGCCCCTGTGTGAGCTTGCCTTTCTTGTGTTATGGTACACTTTTGAAATGATCCCTGCGTGGGTTTTTTCTCTTGTATTTCCCGTTTATTCCTTATTTCCCCTGCTTATTTTCACTTTTTGAACATTATTTTATACATGCAAAATTTGCTTTGGGGTAACAAAATGGTTCAATTCTACATATACATCTTTCAAATACTCTAGGCCTAAACTTGGTACAAAAGGCCCCCCTACTTGTTTAGGACGCGTGCTAGCTACTTGCATGCTTTAACTGTTTATGTGATATTATTGCTTTGAATAGGGATATTTTAGCTCACTCCTTTTTAAAAAAATTCAAAAAATCTCTACAAATACAAAATACAAGTCACTACCCAAAATGTTCGACCAAAATTCCCTAAGTCTTGAGTTTCTCAGCCAAAAAAAAAATCCTACCACCAATCCTAAGACATTACTCTATCATATTAGGAAAGGTAAATTTTCCTCTAAGATGGAAAAAAGCCAGAATGTCGAGGTGGAGATAACTGAGGAGGATTTAAGGATGAAACAACGTCGGTTCAACCAGGAGATCCGAGAATTGGAGGAAAAAGGAATAGAACTAGAACTCATCACCGCAGTCACACTAGCAAAAAGTGCAGCATTATACGTAGAGATGGCTACTAAGAAGGTGAAATTAGATATCATGGATGAAGAGATAACTGCTATATGGAAGAATGACGAGGATATAGCCATGAGGTTTCAGAGGGTACACAAAAAAGATCCTTTCCTAGATAAAGCAGTCCCTATCCCCAAAGACACTGAACGTGAAGCTGTTGAAGAAGAACCCGTGGAATAAGTTGTCTATATGCCTCCTTTCCAAGTACGTTTGAAAGAAGGGGACAAGACGATCACCCTCCAAGTGTATGAGCAGAAACATTTTGGGAGCAAAAGTCATTTCATGTGCTCTCATTTACGAGCGTCTTCAGCCTTCACGAATCCTGAAACCTCTCAAGGGAAACACTTCCAAGGTTGAACCGAAGGATGCACATAAGACACGTCCTACCACACAGATCAAAATTGGCACACAATAGAAGAATGAGTGGAACTGAAAGTCGCGATCCGCGACCTAATCAAAATTGGGAAAATTACCTATATGTGGGGTGATAACACTCTCTTAACATATGATCATCCGGAACCTAGTATACCGGTCACAGTGCATACTTTGTTTTACTGTCACTACTTCACACCTTTTAAGAGAACACAGTGGGATATCTACTGTCAGTTCGTGTAAAGGGGGATGTTGACCCCTATCAAAAGGGATGATGGAACAGTCGATCCCTTTCGAATTGAAATCTAGAAACCTTGCCTTTATCACAATGCCATAGATCACAACATTAGGATGTACCTCGGGTTCTGCTATGATGTGGAGTCCCTAATCAACAAGGGAAGGTTCCAAGTTGAATTTCTCCCCTGATTGGCCATGTGACATTTAGAATGCTTTGACTAGTCAGAAGAAGAAGCCTTGATAAAGGAACAATCTATGTTTTAGGAGTTTTATTGCATGCTTTCAATTTCCTTGTAATAAAAAAATAAATGAATGAAAACAAAATTTCTTTTGTATTCGAACAACATAGGGCTTGAATTCTCCTTGGGAGATACATAGGAAGCCTTTCAAGGCCCGACCCCTATCTTTTTAAATTTTTCTTTTCTCCTTTTATTCTACAAGGAAACGCTGAACTCACATCAACAGATGCCGAGAGATGCAGCAAGAAGACCTTAGCTCAATGTAATTCAACCTTCCTAGGTCGCTAGTCTCAAAATAAAATGAGTAAATTCCTGCTTATTCAAAAAATCAGTCCCCGTTATTCGTGGGTTAACATGTCCTCAAAAATAAGAAACTCTTATGTGTTTATATGCCTTCTATGTGATATTTTGCATAATGCTGTCATGAATCAAAACTAACAAAATTTCCTTTGAGTTGTTTTCCTCTACAGGTACTTAAATATAGTCTGTGTCGATAAGTTGGCTGATCATCCTTACTTCACAAGATCTAAGGCTCCTAAAGATTCCTTCCCTGATCAAAGCTCATAGAAAGAAAAAGCAATAATGGGTGATAACGATTAAGAGATTGGCCTAATTGATGTTGTTGTGGCTTAGCCCATTATCGCTGATCAGAATGAATTAATTATGCAACTGATGCAACAAATTGAGGAGTTAGAGGCTGAGGCGCAGAGGAATCAAGATCCGCCAAATCAAATTATTTCTATCAATCGTCTAGGCGAAGGAAGGCCTCCACTCCATTTTCCTCTTCCACATTCAAAAACGGAATATGCTCAAAACCCACTCCCAAACCCTACTCAAAATTCTCCCATCATTAATCTAACCTCCTCAAACCCCCATCACACCTCCGCTTCACACCAAGCACCACCTTACCCTCAAAATACGAATCTTCATACCTTCCCTCCTCTTCAAAATGCCAACCCACAAGCTTGCCCTCCTCAACAAAACTAAAATGTCAATAATTCGCAAACCTTCCCCACCACCAAAATCAGCACACCAATCCGCACACTTTCCCCCAAAATTACCAAGACCCTCAGAATGCCTACAATCCCTCCACCGCTCCACCCCACCTCAAAAAACCACTTTCCAAATCCCAGTCCCAAATGAGCATTATGCTAGCTATTCCAAACTTGATCATTTTGAGGAACAGGGACAAAAGTGGAAGGCTATAGAAGAGTCGTCCAAGCAGGATCTAAAGGAGGAAATCTTGAAAGCTGTGAAAGAGTTGCATTACACTCCAAAGGTTGCTGGATTCACTTAGGAAGATTAATTAATCCATCCAAACTTGGACCTTCCGTAAAGGTTCAAACTGCTGAAGTTTGACACTTTTAGAGGAACGAAAAATTCGTTGGCTCATCTGAAAGTTTATTGTGACCAACATATAGGATTGGTAGAGATGAAGCTTTGTTAATGTGGCTCTTTAGCTGAAGCTTGAAAGGGGAGGCATTAGAATGGCTCACTTCCCAAGATTTGAAGGAGTAGGCCAGTTGGAGAGCGCTTGCTAAAGATTTTACTGAGCTATTTGCTTTCAATGCCGAGATTGCTCCTGATCTTTATTCTCTAGAAAAGTTGAAGCAGAAGTCAATTGAAAGTTACAGAGAATTTGCATATAGAAGAAGAAACGAGGAAGCTAGGGTTCAGCCTCCTATGTTTGAGAAGGAAATTGTTGAAGTATTTGTACAGGTTCAAGAGCCCGAGTATTATGATAGGATCATATTGCTAGTTGGAGCAAAGTTTGATGAGATAATCAAGGTAGGTAAGACTATTGAAGATGGACTAAGAACTGGGAAGATTTCCCGTGTTGCTGCCTCGTCCGGATCCTCGGGGTTGCTGAAGAAGAAGAGAGAAGATGTGTCTTCTATTTCTTTTGCATATGAGGGAAATAAATCCTCAAGAAAATCCTCATCGTACCAAGGTCGTTCTCGACTTTCACAAAGTTCATACCCGGCTTGCTATGCACAGGTTGATTACCAAAATACCCCTCCCCCAGTTACCAAAATACTCCTCCTCTAGTTTACCATTACCAAACTCCCCATCTAGTTTACCATACTCCATATCATCACTATCGAAACGCTGCCCCCAATTGTGCCAACGTTCAGACAAATTACCATACTCCTCCCCTAGTGTATCAAACCTCACCCCATACTACCAAAATACCCCTCCAAATTACCAAGCTCCAGATCCAAATTACCAAACTAATTCCTATCTAAGATATCAAGCCCCCCGCCAATCGCTCTCGATTATCATCAAAATGCCTTCCCCTCAACAAGGCATCTACGATCTTCGTCTAAGATTTGAGAAGAAGACCGCTAGAAATTTCACTCCGCTCATTAAAAGCCAAACAAAACTATTTGAGCGATTGATCATGGCATGTTTTATGCATCCAGTGGGGCCCAAGGCGGTTGACACCAGTTCAAGATTTTGCAGACCTGATCAGAGGTGCACATATCACTCCAACGGTGTTGGACATGTTACCGAGGACTGTATCAACCTAAAGCACAAGATCCAAGACCTAATTAACCATAAAGTGGTCTCTCTTCAGATAGTCGCGCCTAATGTCAATAGTAATCCTTTGCCAAATCATGGTGGCGTCACTATCAATATGATAGATATAGATGATGATTGGTGTGTGACAAAGGCAATAGTTCTGATCGCTCCTGATGAACTGGAAAGAGTTGTAGTTTCGTTGTGCATTGGAGAGAAGAAAGAGTTTGTGATTATGACACCGAAAACGGATTTTACCTTGGTGCTAAGAGAAACTCCCGCTCGACCAAGGTTTGTGATTGAAATGGCTGCTACCCAGGGTATGACTAGATCTGGTAGATGTTACAAACTAGAAGAGTTAGCTCAAGGAGTGCATAAGAAGGATCAATCTAAAAGGCCAATTAGTGAAGCTGAAGCATAAGAGTTTTGGAGAAAGATGCAATCAAAAGATTACTCTATCGTGAAGCATTTAGAGAAAACAATGCCTGTAGATTTCTATGTGGGCCTTGCTGATGAGTTCACAACTGCATAGGCAAGCTTTAATGAAGGCTTTGGATGACACCTATGTGCTCATGGATACTAACAGTGGTAATCTGGCGGCCATGATAAACCAAGTCGTTCGAGGACACCACATCAGTTTCTATGACAAAGAGCTACCCTTTGAAGGCAAGATGCACAACAAAGCTCTGCATGTCACTATGATGTGCCGAGACAAGGTTATAAATCATGTCTTGGTTGATGATGGATCTAGTCTCAATATTTTCCCACTTTCGACTCTCAAGCAACTAAACTTCAACTTGGGAAAGGTTCACCAGAACCAAGTCAATGTGAGGGCTTTTGATAGAGAGCAAATAGACACGTTAGGTGCAGTGAACTTAGATATTCAAATGGGTCCTGTAGAATTTAACGTGGAGTTTCAGGTGTTGGATATCAATACCAGTTACAATTTGCTTCTAGGAAGACCATGGATCCATATAGCTAGAGTTGTGCCTTCTACCCTTCACCAATTAATGAAATTTGTTTCAAAGGACTAGGAATTGGTCATTCATGGTGTAGGGAGCCACTCTAATGGGTATGGACTAATTGTTGATGATGTCTCTCGAGGTTGTGATTTCTACACAATGGAGCTGGTAAATGCCACCGGTGATGATTTGGCTCCGCAGCCCGCTATGCCTTTTATGTACAAGATGATTGCTACTTTTATGCTCCAGAGTGGTTTCAAACTAGGTTTTGGATTGGGGAAGTGCTTTCAAGGAATTGTTGAGCCTATTCAAATCCCCTCCAAAGGAGAAAAGTTTGGTTTGGGTAATGTCCCAACAGATGATGAAGCAGAAATGATGAAGAAGAGTGTTGATTGAGCATTGGCTAGGCCAATTCCTCATTTGTACCAGTCATTCTCGGTACGAGAATATGTCAATGATGGTGGTCTCGGGGAAGGAATTTGGGGCTTTTTCAAAGAGATTGATGTAGTCATCGAGGATGAGGCTGGGACATCAGGCATTTGTGATGCTGAACAAAAGGAGCAGTTGCAAAAATTGGACCTCCACGCCAATCTTGATTCCTTGCTCATCTTGGTAGAAAGGACATGTGTTTATGTTTGTTTTTAAAATTGGTGGTAGTCCGAAAGAGGCCCAAGACCCACCCTTTATGCAGTTTTTACTTGTTTTAGTTTTTTAATTCCCCCCGTGATGTTTAAGAAAGCAGAATGGTAGTGGCCATGTCCAAAGTTTCCAGGCCTATTTTAAGTTTAAATGAAAGCCTCTTTTATCAAAAAATTGTTTATATACCTAGCTAATTATATTTTACTTTTCTAACTTTGTTCGTTTATGATTTCAGTAATAATAATTTAAAACCTGCCAATGTCATGTTATGTCATGAGCTGAATGAACAAAATAAGGCAGGTGATGATGTATGCGAGGAACACGAAGAAGAAAATGCTGTACCTAAACATGTTGCTGAGGAGTTTTAACAATTTGAGAACCAGCACAAGCTGAATTTGGAAGAAACTGAGACTGTGAATCTCGGATATGAGAAATGTATCAAAGAAGTCAAAATCAGTGTCTATCTAACTGAAGCTCAAAGAAGCATCCTGGTTCGCTTGCTTAGAGAATACATTGACATATTTTCTTGGTCATATAGAGATATGCCAGGGCTAAGTGCTAACATGGTGTCTCATAAATTGCCGATCAATCCAGATTTCTGTCAGGTAAAGGAGAAAGCCCAGAAATTCAAGTCAAAGTTGAGTTTGAAGATCAAAGAGGAGATTACCAAGCAGATCGAGTCCCTACTGGTTGAAGTGACACAATATCCAACTTGGTTGGACAACATTGTTTCAGTTGCCAAGAAAGATGGAAATATCAGAATTTGTGATGACTACAGAGATCTCAACAAAGCAAGTCCGAAAGATAATTTTCCATTGCCAAACATTCACATTCTCATTGATAACTGTGCCAAGCATAAGATACAGTCATCTGTGGATTGTTATGAGGGTTATGGAGTCATCAGATCCTAATGGATGAAGAAGATACAGAAAAGACAATCTTCATTAGGCCCTGGGGAGTATATCATTATCGGGTGATGCCTTTTGACCTCAAGAATGTCGGTGCTACTTATATGGGGGCTATGACAACCATCTTTCATTATATGATTCATAAGGAGATCGAGGTGTATGTAGATAATGTCATAATTAAATCTGTGAGAGTTCGGATCACTTAACGAAATTCTTTGATCGCCTACATCAATACAATTTGAAGCTAAATCCCGCTAAATGTGCTTTTGGAGTGCCAGCTGGCAAGTTGGTGGGGTTTATATTTAGTAGGAGGGGCGTAAAGCTTGACCCTTCCAAGATCAAAGCAATTCAATAGTTACCTCCCCCGAAGACCAAGAAAGAGGTAATGAGTTTCCTAAGAAGGTTGAACTACATGAACTGTTTCATAGCTTAATCCACTGTGGTGTTTGAGCCCATCTTCAAATTGTTGAAACAAGATGCCC
>JAJTWQ010000461.1:0-95518 GCA_029007595.1 Solanum commersonii
AGCAAAAGAAGAAGAAACTAGTGAAGAAAGCATAACGGTAAAAAGGAAAAGTAGCGTGAAGTCAACAAGAAAGAAACAATAACAACAATAAAATAATGTGATAATCAAAATACAATAAACAACATATGGCCAGAATTACAAAGGGCACAACTAATGTTATGCATGCACTAAACCTTCACAATGTAAGACAACACTCTATCCCTACTAACCTTCTACCCTAATACACAATCTCCACTCTTTCCTAGTTAAAGTCATGTCCTAGGTAATATGGAGCTCTGTCATATCCTATCTAATTACTTCTCCCAAATACTTATTTCGGTCTATCCCTACCCCTCCACGTACCCTTTACATCCAACCTATCGCACCTCCTCACTGGTGCGTCTCCTCTACACATGCCTAAACCTTCTCAATATGGCTACTTCAACTTGTCCGCCATAGAGGCCACTCTCACCTGAATGACCTAATTTCTAATCTTATCACTCCTTGTATGCCCACACATCTACCTCAACATCCTGATCTCCACAACATGCATTTTCTGAACATGTAATTTCTTGACTGGACAACACTCCACCCCATACAAGATGGATAGTCTAAACACCACTCTGTAGAACTTTCTTTTAAGTATAGGTGGTACCTTCTTATAACACAAGACTCCGAAGGCAAGCCTTCATTACATGATACCACTAGAACCAAATAGATATATTAGTACAAAAACTAAATAATTAATGAGTAACAATATAACTAGCCAAATAGAAATATCAACCTGTAATAGCCATATACTTTGGTTTGAGTAGATTTTGAGTTAGAATTCCTTTTATATTTACTTAATTTTAGCATTCTAATTTATTTTTATCTTTTATTTGGCCTACGAGTTGGTCCAACCCACATTAATTGGTCAAGCTCCATGGACTAGTGGATGTACTCGGGCCAGGCTAAAAGAATTCAATTCTTAAATGGGCTCCAAAAATCTTTGTCACACCCCGAGCCTATACCCTGGGTGGGACTGGCACTCGAAGACCATTGCTGGCCCCAAGCAAACCTTTGGCCTGGCTTACTTAACTCAGAGGAAGACAATATTCATATCTATAATGATCAATGAACTTAACAGAACTGAATAAAGAAATAACTGAGAATGTTTTAAGATTAAACATTCAACTTGGCCAAAAGTGGCAACCCAAGTCTTAACAATAAGAAATGATAATGAAAAGACTCAAAGGACTAACATCTTGTAACATCTCACACCTAGAAACGACTAGAAAGCGTTAAAATCTGAAAATCTTGAGTTTTGGAAATATTAAAGAAATCTGGAAAATTATGTCTAAGTTAAGAAAGTGAGTTTTGGTCATTTTCAAATGACTATAACTCCTAGATCAGGATGATTTAGGAGTATTTCTTGATATGGTTGGAAAGCCATTGGGAATAGCTTTCCAACGCCGCTGAGTTTGTACGATTTCAACTTCGTATGAGTGAGATATGCCTTTCGGAAGTTGGGTTGTTGGATTGAGAAAAATCCCAATCAGGATTTAGGGAAGGGCAAAGTAGTCTTTCCTCTAGGTTATTTCCTAATTTGATTTTAGGGTCTTATTGTGGTAAAAACAAAACCTAAATCTGTTTTGGAAAAAAATTAAAGAACGCTTAGGGCTTGGAGAAGAGAGAAAGGAAGAAAGAACGGGAAAAAAGGCAAGAATTCGTCAAGATCGTCCAAGCTTGCGAGTGGAATTCATCGGGGGTGATCCCTATTAAGGTATGTGAGATCTTTCCGTGTTGGGTTAGTTCACCCACACACCAACTTGTTTTAATCCATTGGTTTTGAGTTGTTTACATGTTGAAGAAGTGAGGTTCTTGAAGAACAAATTGTTAAATTCTTGTTGGTTGAGTTAATCCATGTTTCTGGGCTGTTTTTCGAGTTATATTGGTTGTGTATTGAGGGTACAATTGATCCTAAGTGTTTGGGGAAATGACTAGGGAGTATTAGAGGGTTTAGAGATGAAAAACGGAGAAGAAAAATCGAATCTAACACTCTAAAGTACATCACATCATGAAATCATCCATAAACATGAGATCCTGACCTTGAATCCATAATTCAATTCAAGGAAAGTTAAGATCAAAGTCAAAGAAGTTAAGAGTCAAAGTCGAGAAGTTAAGAAGCAAGTCAAAGCCAATTTTCTTAAAGTTTTCAAGAGTCCTTAACAAACGTTTTAACTTCATTTTAAGGATCAAGTTTCAAGTTAAGCAAAGAGTAAAGAGTTGAGTTCATTTCTCAAAAAAAGTTATAAGGGAACTAAGTATTCCCAAAAAGTTTATAAATGTTTTCACATTTGAGCAAGAAAGGGAACATTGATTCCAAGAGAGATTTTAAGCTAAGTTTTGAGTAATTATCTCAATCCAAAGAAAGAAGTTTGTTTTTAAAACATATGAGCTAATTATATTTTTGGGAGTAGTATTGAGCACCGATATGGGGATGCGAGTTCATATTAACTCAAATCTCCATAAACCATGTAGCCATCATGGGTATTAATGGGTCATACTTTTTAGATGATCACATAAGTTAAGCTAGTGGATCCACTAAGTTAAGTTGTTCTATATGACGGCAAAGTATAGGAAAGTCTGACAGCGTGATGGTAAAAATGATGTATCACCACTTAGGCTCTTAGTGGTGGTTGTCGGTTAGAGAAACTCCAACAGTAGTAATTGCATGGTTCCTCAAGGGGTTTTACTTAGTATGAATAGGGGTATGGGACTTCATTCATGCATTGCACAAGTAGACTTTGAGAGGGAGCATGGTATGTTTTTATGATATTATGATTATGATTTTGATGTCATGTTTTAAATAGTTTTCCTTTTCTTTATATTGCATTTGTTTTAAACTGCTTTATAAGGAAATGCGTCCAGTTAAGTATTCATGAGTTGAGAAGAGCCAAGGTTAGTGTTTATTTCATAATCTTTTTCGAGTCTATATATGTTTGTTATCATTCCAACTCGCATACTCGTATATTCAATGTACTGATGTCAGTTGGCCTGCATATTATTATGATGTAGACGTAGGTAACCAGGATCATCATCCAGTGCCTCGTTGATCCAGTTGAGCACTTAGAGTTAATGGTTAGCCTTTTTGCTTTCCAGAGGACTTTTTTATTCGCTTTTTAGTCTTTCTTTATTAGGATGTTGGGGGAGGGGGGGTCTGTCTCAACATCCATCTCAGTATTATAGAGGTTTCATAAACAGTCAGACAGTTAGTTATGAGTCTCTCATCTTTGTTTTGTTGCCAAGTTGGCTAAGATGTTATTTCTTTAAGTTATTGTTTAAACTTAATTTTGTTGAGTAAGTCTTCCACTGAGTTCAAAAAGCCAGGCCAAGGGTTCACTTGGGACCAGCGATGGTCTTCGAGTGTCGGCCACTTCCAGGGTGTTGGCTCGGGGCGTGACAAACTTGGTATCAGAGCCCAGAGTTCAAGAGTCCTAGGGAGTCTATGAAGCCGTGTCTGTAGAGTGCTAGTTATCAGTGTGAAGCGCGCCACATCTATAATTAGGAGTCTTCAACATTTAGGAACTATCTCACTTCTTTCACATTCATTTCGTGCATTAGAGTTTATCTCTAAAAGTTTCCTTCTAATTCGTGTTTGCGCGTGTTTTCAGAGGATCATGCCTTCACGAAGAGCAGTCAAAGTTCGTCCAGCTATGAGGAGTGTTGAGGAACAAGAGTTACCAAATGCCCTAGAAGTGAAAACCCAAGAAGAGATCAAACATGCTAATTTTTCGTGAAGCTATGCGGATGTTAAGTCAAGTTACGACCTATCATGTTGGGCAGAGAGATAATCGACACGAAGTGGTTGATACTTCAAGGATTTGTGAACTCTTAAGGATGAACCCAACAAGCTTTACAGGTTCAAGTGTCACTGAGGATCCGGAGAACTTCATTGAGCAGCTTAAAAATGTATTTGATGTGATGCATATTGCTGAGGCGGAGAGGGTGGAACTAGCTGCATACTAAATGAATGGTGTTGCTAAAATCTGGTTCGATCAATGGAAAAAGAATAGGGCTAAGGATGCGCCAGTAGTGAGTTGGGTTGTGTTTGAGAGTGCTCTCATGGGGCGTTTCTTTCCTCGTGAGTTGCGAGAGGCAAAGATAAAAGAGTTTCCCACCCTTAATTCGGAGTCTATGAGTGTTCATGAGTACAGTCTGAAGTTCACACAACTTTCCTGCTATGCTCCAGAGATGGTTGGACATAAGGATTAGGATGAGTTTATATGTTGCTGGGTTGTCTCGTCAGTCAAGCAAGGAAGGCAAGGCAGTTATGCTGATAGGGGATATTGACCTAGTAAGATTTATGATCCATGTACAACAAGTTGAGGAGGATAAGCTGAAGGAATAGAGAAGAGTTTAAGAATAAGAGGACTAAGACATTAGGGGACGAGTTCAGGCAGCAAAAGAATGATGCCAACCGGTCATCCCTCCCATAGAAACAGAAAATACCTACTCCACTATCTGCTAGTGCACCTGCACCTAAGAACAAAGGTGAGTACAATAGAAATTCTTATAGTTTCAGAGCTAAACTGCCTATCCTCAAGGCAGTATGGTACCAAGGGGTAGTAAGGCTCATGCATGTGCTAGGTGCGGTAGGAAACACCAAGGTAAGTGTCGTGATGGGCAAACAGGTTGCTTTAAGTGTGGGTAAGAGGGTTATTTTATGAGGGAGTGTCCTGAGATCATGCAAGGTAATGGTAATAGGGGCAAAAAGGCCCAACCTTCTTCAGTTGCTCCACCAGACAGAGCTACACCTCAAGAAGCTACTTCAGGTACTGGCGGGGAAACAAACCATTTTTATACTATCAACAGTCGCCAAGAGCAAGAGGATTCACTAGAGGTTGTCACTGGTATGATTTGAGTCTTTGACTTTACTTTTTATGCTTTGCTAGGCCCAAGAGCGAGTTTATCTTTTGTAACTCCTTATGTTGCTATGAGCTTTGATGTTATTCCTGAGCAACTTAGTGAGCCATTCAGTGTCTCTATGTCTGTTGGTGAGTCTATTCTAGCAGAGAGAGTCTATTGTGATTGTCCCATTTTCATCAATCACAAGAGTACCATGGCTGATTTAATTATGTTAGACATGGTAGAATTTTATGTCATTCTTGGTATGAACTGGCTTCATACCTGTTATGCCTCGGTTAATTGTAGAACTCGAGTAGTCAAGTTTCAGTTTTCGAATGAGCCAGTCTTAGAGTGGAAAACCAGTTCAGTTGTGCCTAAGCGTCGTTTCATTTCGTACATTAAGGCAAGAAAGTTAGTTTCAAAGGGTTGTATTTATCACTTAATTCGAGTTGATGACTCAAGTGTTGAAGTACCCCCTCTTTCAGTCAGTTCCTATAGTAAGAGAGTTTCCAGAAGTCTTTCCTGATGACATACCCAGAGCCCCTCCTGAGAGAAAAATAGACTTCGGTAAGACATCATTCCAGATACTCGTCCTATCTCTTTTCCGCCATATTGAATGGTATCAGCAGAATTGAAAGAGTTGGAAGAGCAGTTAAAGGAATCTATTAGATAAGGGTTTTATTTGACCAGGTTGACTCGGAAAACAACGAAGTTTCAATGGTCTGAAGCTTGTGAGAAAAGCTTTCAGAAATTGAAAAAGAGGTTGACTACTGCCCCAGTTTTGACCTTACCAGAAGGTACTCAAGGTTTTATGGTGTATTGTGATGCATCCAGAGTTAGTTTGGGTTGTGTGTTAAGGCAGAATGGCAAGGTGATAGCTTATGCTTCCAGACCGTTGAAGATTCATAAGAAGAATTATCCAACCCATGACTTAGAGTTGGCTGCTGTAGTTTTCGCCTTGAAGATTTGGCGACACTACTTGTATCGTGTTCGTGTTGATATATTCACTGAACACAAGAGCTTGCAATATGTGTTCACTCAGAAAGAGCTCAATCTCAGACAGAGGAGGTAGTTAAAATTACTTAAGGATTATGACATGAGTATTCTTTACCACCCAGGTAAGGCTAATGTGGTTGTTGATCCTTTAAGCAGGTTATCTATGGGTAGTACCACCCATGTTGAGGAAGAAAAGAGGGAGTTAGCCAAAGATGTGCACAGACTTGCACGCCTGGGAGTCAGACTTATGGATTCCATAGATGGAGGAATAGTGGTGACGAACGGGGATGAATCATCACTAGTGTCAGAAGTGAAGGAAAAGCAAGACCAAGAACCCATTTTACTCGACTTGAAGGCAAATGTTCCAAAGCAAAGAGTGTTAGTGTTTGAACATGGGGGAGATAGTGTGTTGAAATACCAAGGTAGATTGTGTGTACCAATGGTGGATGGATTCCAAGAGAGGATCATGGAGGAAGCTCATAGCTCTAGATATTCCATTCATTCAGGTTCCACAAATATGTATCATAACTTGAGAGAGGTATATTGGTGGAATGGTATGAAGAAAGGCATTGCTGAATTTGTCGCTGAGTGTCCAAATTGTCAACAAGTGAAAGTTGAGCACCAAAAGCTCGGTGGTTTGGCGCAGAATATAGAACTTCCAGAATAGAAGTAGGAGATAATTAACATGGATTTCATCACATGCTTGACAAGGTCGCACAGACAGCATGACTCTATATGAGTGATTGTCGACAGAATGACAAAATCAGCCTACTTTTTTACCGGTAAGGACTACCCATTTGGCAGAAGATTATGCCAGGTTATACATTCAGGAGGTGCTAAGGCTTCATGGAGTTCCAATCTTCATTATTTCAGATAGAGGTGCATAATTTACTGCACAGTTCTGAAAATCTTTCCAGAAAGGTCTGGGTTCGAATGTGAATTTAAGTACTGCCTTTCATCCTCAGACAGATGGGCAAGAAGAGTGCACTATCCAGACCTTAGAGGATATGCTGAGGGCTTGTGTGATTGATTTCAAAGAAAATTAGGATGATCACCTACCTCTCATTGAGTTTGCTTACAACAACAGTTGTCACTCCAATATCTAAATGGCTCCATATGAAGCTCTTTATGGGAGAAGATGCAGATCTCCTATTGGATGGTTTGAAGTTGGTGAAGCAGGGTTGATAGGACAAGATTTAGTTCATCAAGTTATGGAGAAGGTGAAAGTAATTCAAGAGAGATTGAAAACAACACAGAGTTGTCAGAAATCCTACACTAATGTTAGGAGAAGGGTGTTAGATTTCAAAGTAGATGATTGGGTATATTTGAAAGTTTCACCCATGAAGGGTGTTATGAGGTTTGGTAAGAAGGGGAAGCTTAGTCCTAGGTATATTGGACCTTATCACATAGTTAAGAGGATTGGTAGTGTAGCTTATGAGTTGGAGCTACCACAAGAGTTAGCAGTGGTGCATCCAGTATTCTACATCTCCATGTTGAAAAAGTGCATGGGGGATCCTTCATTGATGGTACAAACTAAAAATGTTGGGATTAAGGATAACATATATTATAAGGAGATTCCGGTTCAGATTTTAGATCGCCAAGTTTGCAAGTTGAGAACAAAGGAGGTCACATCAGTCAAAGTCCTTTGAAGGAACCAATTTGTTGAAGAAGGTACTTGGGAAGCTGAAGAGGTTATGAAGAAGAGATATCCACATCTCTTTGAATCCGTAGAAAACGCAGATCAAGGTACTAATTCTCTTCTAAGTACTTCTTGAATTATTGAGTAAGCATGTTGTTACTTGATGTTGTTTGTTTAGTGTCGAACTTGATGTTATTACCCTTAGCTTAGTGCAATAAAGCTTATTCGAGGACGAATGTTCCCAAGGGGGAGATATTGTAACATCTCGCACCTAGAAATGACTAGAAAGAGTTAAAATCTGAAAATATTGATTTTTGGAAAGATTAAGGAAATCTGGAAAATTATGTCTAAGTTCAGAAAGTGAGTTTTGCTCATTTTCAAACGACTATAACTCCTATATCAGGATGAGTTAGGAGTAATTCTTGATATGGTTGGAAATTCCTTGGGAAGATCTTTCCAATGCTGCTGAGTTTGCAAGATTTCGACTTCGTATGAGTGAGATATGCCTTTCAGAAGTTGGGTTGTTGGATTGAGAAAAGTCCCAATCCGGAGTTAGGGAAGGGCAAAGTATTCTTTCCTCTAAGTTATTTCCTAATTTGATATTAGGGACTTATTGGGGTAAACACAGAACCTAAATCAGTTTTGGAAAAAAATTAAAGAACGCTTAGGGCTTGGAGAAGAGAGAAAGGAAGAAAGAACGGGAGAAAAGGAAAAGAATTCGTCAAGATCGTCCAAGCTTGCGAGTGGAATTCATCGGGGGTGATCTCTATTAAGGTATGTGAGATCTTTCCGTGTTGGGTTAGTTCACCCACAGACCAACTTATTTTAATCCATTGGTTTTGAGTTGTTTACAAGTTGAAGAAGTGAGGTTCTTGAAGAACAAATTGTTAAATTCTTGTTGGTTGAGTTAATCCATGTTTCTGGGCTGTTTTTCGAGTTAGATTGGTTGTGTATTGAGGGTACAATTGATCCTAAGTGTTTGGGGAAAGGACTAGGGAATATTGGAGGGTTTAGAGATGAAAAACGGATAAGAAAAATCGATTCTAACACTCTAAAGTACATATAAACATCATGAAATCATCCATAAACATGAGATCATGACCTTGAATCCATAATCCAAATCAAGGAAAGTTAAGATCAAAGTTAAAGAAGTTAAGAGTCAAAGTCGAGAAGTTAAGAAGCAAGTCAAAGTCAACTTTCTTAAAGTTTTCAAGAGTCTTTAACAAACATTTTAACTTCATTTTAAGGATCAAGTTTCAAGTTAAGCAAAGAGTAAAGAGTTGAGTTCATTTCTCAAAAAAAGTTATAAGGGAACTAAGTATTCCCAAAAGAGTATATAAATGTTTTCACATTTGAGCAAGAAAGGGAACATCGATTCCAAGAGAGATTTTAAGCTAAGTTTTGAGTAATTATCTCAAACCAAAGAAAGAAGTTTGTTTTTAAAACATATGAGCTAAGTATATTTTTGGGAGTAGTATTGAGCACCGATATGGGGATGTAAGTTCATAGTAACTCAAATCTCTATAAACCATGTAGCCATCATGGGTATTAATGGGTCATACTTTTTAGATGATCACATAAGTTAAGTTAGTGGATCCACTTACTTAAGTTGTTCTATATGACGGCAAAGTATAGGACAGTCTGGCAGTGTGATGGTAAAAATGATATATCACCATTTAGGCTCTTAGTGGTGGTTGTCGATTAGAGAAACTCCAATAGTAGTAATTGCATGGTTTCTCAAGGGGTTCTGCTTAGTATGAATGGGGGTATGAGACCTCATTCATGCATTGCACAAGTAGACTTTGAGAGAGAGCATGGTATATTTTTATGATATTATGATTATGAATTTGACGTCATGTTTTAAATAGCTTTCCTTTTCTTTATATTGCATTTGTTTTAAAATTCTTTATAATGAAATGCGTCCAGTTAAGTATTCATGAGTTGAGAAGAGCCAAGGTAAGTGTTTCTTTCATTATCTCTTTCGAGCCTATGTTTGTTAGCATTCCAACTCGCATACTCGTACATTCAATATACTGATGCCAGTTGGCCTGCATCTTATTATGATGCAGACGCAGGTAATCAAGATCATCATCCAGCGCCTCGTTGATCCAGTTGAGCACTCAGAGTCAGTGGTGAGCCTCTTTGCTTTCCAGAGGACTCTTTTATTTGCTCTTTAGTCTTTCTTTATTAGGATGTTGAGGGGTCTGTCCCAACATCCATCTCAGTAATATAGAGGCTTCATAGATAGTCAGACAGTTAGTTATGAGTCTCTTATCTTTGTATTGTAGATGTTTTCCTATGAGAATTAAGTTGCTAATTTGGCTAAGATGTTATTTCTTTAAGTTATTATTTAAACTTAATTTTGTTGAGTAAGTCTTCCGTTGAGTTTAGAAAGCCAGGCCAAGGGTTTTCTTGGGACCAGCGATGGTCTTCGAGTGCCGGCCACGTCCAGGGTGTAGGCTCGAAGCGTGACATATCTGACTGTGTATGAAGCCTTTAAAACAACTGAGATGGATGTTGGGACAAACCGCACAACGCCCTAATGAACAAACTAGAAAGAAGTGAAAATAGATCATTCGGAGTGCAAGGAGGCTCACCGACTGACTCTGAGCTGCTCACTGGATCAACGGTGCACTGGAATGCCGATCCTAGTTACCTGTGTCTGCATCATGATAAGATGCAGGTCAACTGGCATCAGTACATTGAATGTACGAGTATGCGAGTTGGAATGCTAAAACAACATAGGTTGGAAAGAGAATCTGAAAGAAATACTTACCTTGACTCTTCTCAACTCATGAATACTTAACTAAACTCATTCTAATATAAAGCAATTTAAACAAGTGCAATATAACGAAAAGTTGTTTAAAAACATGATGTTAACTCTGTGTATGCACTAGGATACAACATAACTCTGAAATTTATGTAAAAATACAATAAACTGATGTATATAAAAATACAATAACTGTGACATCTTGCAATTTGAAATAACTATGAAGAAGCTGGAAATTGAAAATAGTCATTTTTGGAAAAAAAATCAAAATCTGGAAATTTGGTGAAGTATGGAAAAAAAATGAGTTCTTGGTCAACTTGGAATAGTCATAACTCCTATCTCAAAATTAATTAGGTGTATTTCCAGTTATGTTTGGAAATCCCTTGGAATGATCTTTCCAACGCCGTTGAGTTTGCTCGATTTCGAGTTTGTATGAGTGAGTTATGCCCTTTGGAAGTTGGGTTGTTGGAACAGGGAAGTCAACCCGAAATTGTAAGGGTATTTTGGTCTTTTACCTAACCAATTCTAGATGGTTGTATTAAGGGTTTAGACTGATATTTAGATCAGTTTTTCCCTTTTTTAAAAAAGAGTGAGAGTGAGGGTTTGCGAGTGAAGAGGAGAAGAAAAAGAGAAAGAAAAGAACAAGCAAAGATTTCGTCGTGGATATCGTCGGGGGTGATCCCTATTCAAGTATGTGAGATCATAGTGTTGGGTTGGTTCTTTCCCCCACACGTCAAAATCGTTTTAAATTCTGAGAAAAGATTGGTTGTGTTTGTGAAATTGTTGGTTGTGTTGTTGAAGTTCCTTGTTGTCTTGGTGCATGTTTCCGGTTGTGATTTGAGTTGAATCTATTGTATGTTAAGGGGTTTTATGATTCTAAGCGTTTGGGGCCGGAACCTTTGAAGTTAAGGTAATTTACAGTTGGAAAAAGGAAGGAGAAAAGTCAAGTTTTTCTGGGGACAGGGCTGGAGCTTCGCACCAGCCAGCATGCCCCAAAAGGGACTCTAAAGTCCAGCCCTTGGGGGGGCGCGCCTAGCAGAGCGACCAGCAAGCCCCTCTGAAGTCTGAAGGCTGGTGCTCCGCGCCTCTCAGAGCTCCAAGGACGCCAATCTTTCCCATTCATTCCCCACTTTTTCATACATGTTCCTTGGTAATGTACATATGTTTTATAGTTGTTTTCAACACCCGAAGGTATGTCTAAACGTCAAGAACTCATCCATAAACATGAAATCATTACCCTTGAATTCATAATCCAATTCGAGGAAAGTTCAGATCAAAGTCAAGTGAAGTTAGAGTCAAGTCTAGAAGTCAAGAAGCAAGTCTTTAAAGTTTTCCAAGAGTCTTCATTGAACGTTTTAACTTCATTTTAAGGCTCGAGTTTCAAGTTAAGTAAAGAGTATAGAGTTTCAAGTTAAGCCAAGAGTATAAAGTTGAGTTCATTTCTCAAAAGTTATGAGGGAACTAAGTATTCCCAAAGAAGTTTTAAAGAAATATTTTCACATTTAAACAAGATTGGAAACTGAGATTTCCAAAGAGCCTTCGGGCTAGTTTTCATAAAGAAAGAGAGGAAACTGAGATTTCCAAGATAGCCTTTGAGCTAAGTTTTTGAGTAATTATCTCATATCAGCAGGAAGAAATATGTTTTAAAAATATAAGAGTCAGTACATTTTTGGGAGTAATATTGAGCACCGAATTGGGGGAGCGTTCAAAGAACCCACAGCCTCCATAGAACCATGTAGCCATCATGGGTAGAAGAGGTTCATACTTTTTAGATAAATCCTTTTCAAATTAGACTAGTGGATCTATTAGGCAGTTCAGGTCCTATACCTTTGGCCGGGTATAGGATGCTCTGGCAGCGTGAGGTTGATTGTTGTATCATCACTATAGCTCTTATGTGATGGTTGTCGGTTAGAGAAACTCCCACAACAATTATTGTATTTTTATATACATCAGTTCATTTGTATTTCTACATACATCTCAGACTTATTGTATCTTTGTATACACACAGAGGTTATAGCATGTTTAAACAACTTTTCGTTATATTGCACTTGTTTTAAATTGCCTTATATTGAAATGAGTTAGTTAGGTTGAGTTGAGTTGAGTTGAGCCAGGTAAATTATTCGGTTTCTTCCAGTTTTCCTTCTAGCCTATGTTGCTTAGCTTTCCAGCTCGCATACTCGTACATTTAATGTACTGATGCCAGTTGGCCTGCATCTTATGATGATGCAGACACAGATACCCATGATCAGCATCCAGCACGCCGTTGATCCAGCTGATCACTCCAGAGTCAGTGATGAGCCTCCTTGTTTTTCGGAGGACTCGGTTATTTTGTTCTCTTAGTTTTGTTTTATTATGATGTTGCGGGGTCTGTCCCAACATCCATCTCAGTGTTATAGAGGTTTCATAGACAGTTAGTCAGTTAGTATTGAGTCTATTAACTATGTGTATATATAAATATTTTATTTTGAGACTCGAGTTACCTTTTTGGCCAGATTTTATCAGTTGGGTTGTTTTATGACCTTTCATGGCATTGAGTTATTCTGTTGAGTTAGGTTTCCGCTGAGTTAAGAAAGTTAGGCCAAGGGTTCGCTTGGGGCCAGCAATGGTCTCCGAGTGCCGATCCCGCCCAGGGTGTAGGCTCGAGGCGTGACAATAACTTATGTGTGAGTTTCTCTAACCGACAACCATCACATAAGAGCTATAGTGATGATACAACGATCTACCTCACGCTGCCAGCGCATCCTATACCCGGCCAAATGTATAGAACCTGAACTGCCTAATAGATCCACGAGTCTATTGCGAAAAGGGTTCATCTAAAAAGTATGACCCTTTTCTACCCATGATGGCTACATGGTTCTATGGTGACATGAGTTGTCTAAACTCATGCTCGTCCCCAATTCGGTGCTCAATACTACTCCCAAAATATACTAGCTCTTATGTTTTAAAAACATACTTCTTCTATGATTTGAGATTAGTGCTCAAAAACTTAGCTCAAAGGCTATCTTGGAAATCAAAGTTTGCCCCCTTGCTTCATTTAGAATGCGATTACTTTTCTGAAAACTAGCCCGAAGGCTCTTTGGAAATCTCAGTTTCCATTCTTATTTAAATGTGAAAACATCTTAAATCTCTTTTGGAATACTTAATCCCCATATACTTTTGAAGAAATGAACTTCAAGCTTTACTCTTTACTCAACTTGAACTTTAAGTCTTAAAACAAAGTTAAAATATTTGGAAGAGACTTTTGGAAAACTCTAAGAACTTATCTTGACTTGACTCTTACTTCTCTTGACTTTGATCTTAACCTTCCTTGAATTGGACTATGGATTCAAGGTTCATGATCTCATGTTTATGGATGATTTCATGATGTTTAGATGTACTTTAGAGTGTTAGAATCAACTAAGAACATAGGTACATCACTTAGGAACTAGTACGAAAGGTGGGGGAAGAATGAGGAGAACTGGCATCCCTGGCGCTCTGAGAGGCGCGGGGCGCCAGCCCTCAAACGTCAAAGAAGCTGCTGGGGCACGCTGGCTGGCGCGATGCTGCACCCCCTTCCCCAGGTTTTTTGACAATTTTTAATCTCCGTTTTTCATCTCTAAACCCTCTAAACTTCCATAGTTCTTTCCCCAAACACTTAGGATCATTCGTACCTCAATACCCAATAGATTTAACTCGAAAAACAACCTGGAAACACGAATCAAATCAACACTAGGCATTCAATAATCAACCAACAAGAATTCAATAATGTTCTTCAAGAACTTCACTTTCTTAACCTTCAAACAACTCCAAATTTGCTGAATTGAAACAAGTTTGGCGTGTGGGTGAACTAACCCAACACTATATGATCTCACATACCTTGTAGGGATTACCCCCAATGAATTCCACTCGCAAGGCTTGAACGTTCTTGGTGATTTCTTGATTTCTCTCCTCTTTTCTCTTCTTTCTTCTCCTCTCCAAGCCCTAGCATAAATTCTAATTTTTTCTAAACTGAATAAAGTCTGGTTTTACACCAATAAATATCCTAAAACGAATTAGAGTAATTAGGTAAGGAAATGACTAAATCGCCCTTCTAAAATCCGGTTAGACATTTCCTTATTCCAACAGCCCAACTTCCAAAGGGCATAACTTACTCATACGAACTCGGAATGGTGCAAATTTAGAGGCATTGGAAAGGTCATTCCAAGAGATTTACAACCATATCTAGAACTACACCTAACTCATCCTGAGCTAGGAGTTATGGTCGTTTGAAGTTAACCAAAAACTTACTTTAACTTGCTTAAAATTTTCCAGATTTCCTTATACTTTCCAAAAATGACTATTTCCAGATTTTAAACTTCTTTCTAGTTGCGATATATTACAATATTAGTTCAACTTTATGAAATCACGGATTAAGCATGACTCTACCAACATGGACCACTATTGTGGTATTGTTGAAAAAAATCTTAACCATCTCTATAAAGTTTGTTCATGAAGGAGGTATACTGATTATCCATGTGATCTTCCATTCATCCTCTAACATCTTATTCATCATTAATGAATCAGTTAATTATGTGTAATTACATAGACACGCGGCCTAATTATGTATAGGCAAAAAAAAGTAAAAAAATTATTATAATGTAGAGCCTAGAAATATTGGTATTGCCTATAAAAGGGCAAGGATCTCATGTAATGAAGAACCACACACTTGTTATTATAACTTTTTGATATATCATACCATAGAAGAAAAATGAGCCTCAAAGGAAAGTTGGTTTCTGAGATAAACATCAAGTATATAGGCATAGGCCACACCATATCTCTAGCATGTCCCCTGATAACATACAAAATGTGGATGTTCATGAAGGTGAATGGGGCACCGTTGGCTCTGTTATCTTTTGGAACTTCATCTATGGTAAACCTTTATTATAAGCCCATGTCATTTTTGAGTAATCGTTAATCAACGTTATAAAGTGCCTTGCACTACTTTCAGAGGAAATTCTGTTTGGACCCCACAAGTGTGAATGCATATAATCTAACTTTTCTTTGGTCTTGTGCTCTGCCTTCTTGTTAAACTTCACCCTTGTTTGCTTATCAAACACATAATTCTCACAAAATTTCAAATTTTCAATTTGAGGAAAATGTCAGCACTTAATATATATTTCTGATAATGCATAAAATATTCTCAATTTGATATTATCAGTTCCCTATATCTTTAACGAATTATCTTCACCTAGGTAGAAAATCTCACTCGTTTGCTTATAAGTTGTAAATCTATTCTTGTGAGGACATATGTGAAAAAATGCACCAGAATTAAGAACTCAAAGCCCTCTCCATCAGGTCTGCTTTGTCTCATTCTTTCGACTTTTCTGAAAAGGTCTTCTCAAAAGCCTTTCATAATCCTTGTAACACCAAGGACGATCTCATTCTAACCTTCCATAGACAGAAACTAGATCGTTCATCGAATTTCTCTATTTCATACTTTGTTGAAGATGATGAAGACATTTTAACCCTATATTATGTGTAGAAGCCCTTACCAAGCTATATATGATACCAATTGTGTCAAAAGTATCGTGGGTTACCTAGCACACAATCACAAATAAAGAAAATAGAGAAGAAAAATAACACAAGAATTTAACAAGGTTCATCTACGTCTAATCATTCAAGCAAAAACAGAGAGAGTCTTCCACTATGAGATAAACGAATGAGTGTACAAATAAGTAGTCACAATCCTATAAGGAAAATGTTCTTCCATTCCTATAAGGAAAATATATATTCCTTTTCCAAATCTATTTGGACAATAAATCTCTTAAATCAATAGAGATTATGAGTTTCGTAAAATATATAAGAGAAAAAATTCAAGACATAATTAACAAATACTCCCTCCGTCCAACAATAGTTGTCCACTGTACTAAAAATAGATGTCCAACAATACTTGTCCAATTTAGAAAATCAAGAGATAATTCACCTTTTGTGTCTATTTTACCCTTGGTATTAAATATTATTTATCATCTAACATATTTTTCAAATAATTAAATTTAATAATGTCAAAGGATAATATAGTAATATTACCCCTATTATTTATTGTTTATTGACTCAACCTGTTTTTAATCCGTTCAGATTCAAACCAACTCGCTCGATCAATTAAAAATGAAATTAATAGTATGAAATTTTATTTTTATTTTTTGTATGAAATATTTACTATATTTGTTTTACAGATGGGAAAGAAGTGGTGGGAAAGGAGAGAGTCGAAGAAATAGATGAAGAAAAGAAGATGATGAGAAAAAAAGATAATTGAAGGAGATATATTGGAGGATTACAAATCATTTTACGTCACCGTTCATGTTGAGACAAAGGGTGAAAACAACTCAGTTACTTGGATTTTGGAATATGAAAAGAAGAATGCTAATGTGCCAGATCCACACACGCTCATGGAATTTCTCCTCAATATAGCCAAAGATATTGAGTATCACCACATCAAGTGATACATAAATGTTATTGGGACTCTTTGAAAATGTCAACGAGTGTATGTCGGATTCTTGAAATGTTAGAAGCAATGTATACCAAATTCTTGGATTTAAGCTGTTGTCTTAAGTCTTGTAATAATGTGTGTTGTTATTAGCGGGTGTGCTTATGTCTACTATATATATGTAGCAAAAATAAAACGACTGAATAAGGAACAATCAATATTGTATAACTTTATGTTGATTTACTATGAAGATTAAATCTTTTAAACTGATCTTAAATTTCAGGAGATATTTACTACTATATGTTGTGTCATATACCCAATATTAGATAGCTTTTAGGCAAAAGTATGAACTTCTTTTTAGCTTCTTCGGTTTAGGCATCCAAATTAAAATTTGTGAAAAATAAAATTTATGAAAAATAAGGCACAATCATCAACAACAATATACCAGTGGAATTCAACAGAGTGGTGCATGGAGAGGGTAGAGTGTACGCATGCAGACCTTACCACTATCTCGTAGATATAGAGAAGCTATTTCCGAAAGATCTTCGGCTCAAGTGTATCACGCTCAAGCAAAAGAAGAAGAAAATAGTGAAGAAAGCATAACGATAAAAAAAGAAAAGTAGTGTGAAGTCAACAAGAAAGAAACAATGACAACAACAAAAAAATGTGATAATCGAAATACAATAAACAACATATGGCCAGAATTACAAGGGCATGACTAATGTTATGACATGCACTAAACCTTCGAAGGCAAGACAACACTCTATCCCTACTAACTTTCTACCCTAATACACGACCTCCACCCTTTCCTATTTAAAGTCATGTCCTATCTAATTACTTCTCCCCACTTTTTCGGTCTACCTCTACCCCTCCACGTACCCTCTACATCCAACCTATCGCACCTCCTCACTGACGCGTCTCCTCAACACATGCTTAAACCATCTTACCTCATCTTGTCCGCCATAGAGGTCACTCTCACCATCTCTCGAATGACCTCATTCCTAATCTTGTCACTCCTTGTATGCCCACACATCTACCTCAATATCCTGATCTCCGCAATATGCATTTTCTGAACATGTAAATTCTTGACTGGCCAACACTCCACCCCATACAAGAAGGATAGTCTAACCACCACTCTGTAGAACTTACTCTTAAGTTTAGGTAGTACCTTCTTATCACACAAGACTCCGAAGATAAGCCTTCATTTCATCCAAGACATGATACTACTCTAACCAAATAGAGATAGTAGTACAAAAACTAAATAATTAACGAGTAACAATATAACTAGCCAAATAGAAATATCAACTTGTAATATCTATATACTTTACTTCAAGTAGATTTTGAGTTAGAACTCCTTTTGTAATTTACTTAATTTTAGTATTCTACTTTATTTTTATTTTTTAATTATTTTTTATCTGGCCTACGAGCTAGTCCAACCCACATTGCTCAAGCCCCACATAAAGTTGGCAATTCAACCTTAGGAATAACAAAAATCTCGAGTTTTGGCAACGTTGGAAGTTCAGACTTTGGAAATGGTGGAAACTCCGACTTTGGGAATTCTGGCAATTTAGGCTTTGACAGAGTTGACAGCTCAGGTTTCGGAATTTCAGGGAATTCAAGCTTTGGTAAATTTGGGATTTCAGGTAAATGCGACCTACCCAATATTTAAGTTATTGGAACTGTTTTTGTAGAATAAATATTACTAGTGGCAACCATTATCACATTTAGTTTTGGAACTACTTGCCAGTTGCCACAATGCTCAGGTTGCTACTAAAATGATTTTGTTTCGACTTTTTGGGCTTCAGTAGTGACTATAGTAGCCACTGAAAGCTCAATTTCTAGTAGTTTTGCATCAAATCATGAATGAGTTTCTATATAGTCAACGCATTAGATGATATCTCACACAATAGGCAATCCCTCTTCTATTGCTCTTGATAGAAATTAGCATTGGCATGGACAAGGTCCCCTCTCTAATTCTAATACAAAACATGTTTATAATTAATCTCAACAGCAAATTTGCAAAAGAGATATAGTGTTTAGTTTGGAGGGTGGGGGAGAGGGTGAGGTGTAGGCATCATTTCCTTTATAAATAAGTAGTTACGTGTAGGGTGCTAAAATTTATCATTAAATCTATTTACAATCTTTTTTTTAATTTAATCAAAATATTTTCACATAAAAAGGACAAATGATGGAAATAAATAAAGGGATAATTCAAAGTTATATTCTAGGAAGAACATTTTAGCAAGTACAAAAAGATAGAAAAGGTAAAATTGTAAACTGATTGGTCAAATTAAAAGTACTTACATGTTGTAAAACATTAAAAATAACCAACTTATGGTTGATTTCGGATTATAAAGAGTTATAAGCACTTTTAGTGTTTGTCAACTATATGATAAGCTTAAAAATATGCTTATGAACTAGTTTGAACCACTTAGAAACTTAACCTAATACCTTCTTAATATAAAAATAGATAATGCTATTTTTCTGTACTAATGGTGTGTAGTTATATGCACACACCTAATTATGTATAGGCTTTAACCAAAAAAAATAAAATAAAAATTATGTATAGGCATAAAAAAAAACGAAATTTATAGTCTAAAGTCTAGACATATTGACATTGCCTAACTATAAAAGGGCAGAGCTACTCATGTAATGATTAACCACATACTTATTATTATAACTTTGTGATTTATCATAGAAGAAAAATGAGTCTTCAAGGAAATATCAAATGTGATGGAGATGTGTTTCATGAAATAATTAAGTACAAACCACATGATATCTTCCGTATATGCTCGGATAAGATACAAAATATGGATATTCATGAAGGTGAATTAGGCAATATTGGCTCTGTTAAGTCCTGGAAATTCACCCATGGTAAATCCGTATTATATTTGGTTTCAATATTTATTTTTGTAGGTTCGTTTTTCTTGTTCAAATTGTAAGTAAGTTATAGGAGATCATTTCATCGAAAAAAGTTTAGACATCTAGCTCAAACTTATCCGTTCATTAATTTGATCCAACATTTTTATTAATTCAAACTGTTTTTAACCCATTCAGATTCAATTCATTTCACTTGATCATTTAAAAAGCAAAATTAGTAGTATGCAATATTTACTATATTTGTTTGCAGGTGGGAAAGAGATTGTTGTAAAGGAAGTAATTGAAGAAATAGATGATGAAAAGAAGTTGATTAAAAAAGGTAATTGAAGGTGATTTGTTGGATTATTATAAATCATTTTACGTCACTATTCAGGTTGAGATAAAGGGTGAAAACAACTTAGTTACTTGGATCATGGAATATGAAAAGAAGAATACAAATGTGCCAGATCCACACACATATATGGAATTATGCCTCAGTGTCACTAAAGATATTGGACTCACAATCTCAAGTGATGCATAAAATTATTATTATTATTATTATTATTATTATTATATATGTACTTGGAATAAAAGCCTAAGTCGATGGATATTGATAAACAAAAATAAAAGTTTCGAAACTAATTCTATTTAATTCCATATATGTATGCAAGTCTGTAATGAAATCAATAATATTATATTGAATAAAATCTCCGTAAGTCAATTTCTATGATAATGTTCACCAGTGTTAGAAGATTAAATAGTTCTGCTATTTGGCTAAAGAATATATTTGTCTGTCAACAATTTCCTATTTTTAGTAGTGATAGTGAACAACAAAATTATCTAAGGTAAAAGCCACCTCAAGGATTCGAAGTTTTCAGAGTACAAAAATTATGTGTATTATGCCACTAGAAACACAAGAACATTATATTAGTAATTGATGGCAGAACTAGGGTGTGGTAGAATGGGTAATTTATATGGATATCTATTCATATTTATCCATTTTAAATAGGTTGGGTACCCAACTCATCTAAAATGAATAAACACTACTAAAAAAACAGTGAATACCGACCAAAAAATTTCCGACCTCAAATGGAGGTCAGTAATTTCCGACCTCTGGAGGTCGGTATTTACAAGTAGTCGGTTTTTATGAAAAATAAAGTGGGAAAACCAAATTCCGACCTCTGGAGGTCGGAATTTTTCCCGGAAAAAATGAATTACAATAAAAACCAACCTCTTGATGTCGGTATTAAACAAATAAATAAATAACAATATTTTTTTTTCTCAATTAAATAATACCGACTTCCGTATATCGGTAAAATTAAATAGTATGAAAAATAAATTAATATAAAATACTGACCTCATGAGGTCGGTATTTAATACCAACATCAAGAGGTCGGTTTTTATTGTAATTCATTTTCTGGGAAAAATTCCGACCTCCTGAGGTCGGAATTTTTCCTCAATTATGCGTAAAATTATAATACCGACTTCCGAATGTCGTTAAAATTAAATAGTATGTAATTAAAATACCGACCTCATGAGGTCGGTATTTTTATTTCATCTAATTACTATTAATTAAAGCGATATCCGGAGGTCGGTATTTTTATTTCATCTAATTACTTTTAAAAGCGACATCCGGAGGTCGGTTTGTTTAAAAGATGTTGATATGAAAACCGACAACAATGCAAAATAAAAGTGGGAAAACCAAATTCCGACCTCAAGAGGTCGGAATTTTTCCCAGAAAATGAATTACAATAAAAACCGACCTCTTGATGTCGGTATTATTTTCTATTTTGATTTAATTTTATTTAAATCGTCTTCCGGAGGACGATTTTGTGTAAAATAAAAAATAAAAAAATTATAATACCGACTTCCGGAAGTCGGTAAAATTAAATAGTATGTAATAAATTAATATTTTCAATTAACTTTAAATAAATCATCCTCCGAATGACAGTTTTATACAATTTAAAAAATAATTTAATATAAAATACCAACCTCCCGATGTCAATATTATTTAATTAAAATTTACTGTGATACCGACCTCATGACGTCGGTATTATTTTATTAAATCTAATTACTTTTAATAAAAGCGACATCCGAAGGTCGGTTTGTTTAAAATATTCCTATTAATAATCATGATTTTGCTATTGTGCATAATACTAAAATTTCATTTTACACCTACAATTAATTGCTCAAAAAGTGTAACAATTTTGTATACTTTTATAAATAAAAAGTTAGAATTCGTGGAATAAATAAAAAATATCTATAATCCATATTTAGAGTATGAAACTACGTTGATATGAATTAGAAGATAATTATATATACTTGTATTTCTAGAGTAATGTACAAATTCTATCAGTCCGTCGTCTAATCATGAACTTAATATCTCATGTCATGATGCAGAGGTGAAGAGCTAACATATAATTCATTTGAGTATGAAATGTGAGATAGTATTATTATATACTTTCGATCTAATTGAAGGGATGTTAAGTGTAGTGTTCACCTCCTAATTATGATGACATGTAAACGATACTTTATCGGAGTATGAAATACGTTGATTAACTATATACTCCTCGAGTAGTTTAACGAATCAAGTCTTATATACTAGTGGTTTAGATATGAAATACATTATCAATTAAACAAATACCGATGATCAATTCAAGGAGATTTATATATTAAATTTGATATTGATAAACTTTTGTTGATCAATAAAATTAAATTTATATAATTAGGAGTTATATAATTTAAATTTATAAAATTAACTTGATCGATAAATTAAATATATTAAATTAAACTTCTGTTGATGTGTAGTTAAATTATACACACACACATACACACAGATATATATATATATATATATATATAATTAATTAATAAATACCGACCTAAAGAGGTCGGTATATTTAAATTATTATTTTATTTAAATACTATCAACTTTACGATGTCGGTATTTATTAAATATTTTTAAATATAGATAATTATTTTTAAAATACTGACATCCCGTGGTCGGTAAATTAAACAATTCTCTTAAAAAAGAATGATAATATCAAGTCTTACTTCTAAAGTCTAAGTCTCAAAACCTAAGTCAACTTTCACTCCCCATCCCCGACTCACCTCCATCAGTGCCCATCCCAATGCATCCCCGACCGGCACTACGCCACCATCGCAGACCGCCGCCATGCCACCTTCGCAGCAACAGAGGAAGTCACGCCCAACAGCAGGAGGTCGTGCGCCTCCATCCCGATCGGCACCTCCATCCCCGACTTTGTTACTCAAGGTGAATTTTTAGAACCTCCATAACATATTACTTTTGTTCCTATTTAGTTGAAGTATCTCAAAATTAGAGTACTAATATACTTAGTTTTATTGATTGTTAGTTTGATTGATTGTTAGTTAGTAAGTGAATGATTTAGTGTTTTTGATTGTTAGTTTGAATTAGGGATTATTTGATTGTTATTTTGTGTTTGTTGATTGTGAATTGAAAATTTTAATGTTAGGGTTAGTTTGAATTAGGGTATCTTAGGATTTTTTTGAAATTCAGTATTTCTTGAGTTAATTAGTTTGATTTTGGAATTGTAAGATTAGATTGAATTAGGGTATTTAAGGAGTTGTTTGAACTTGGGTATTATTTGAGTTAGTTTGAATTATTATTGAGATTTTAGGACTAATAGATTGAATTTGGGATTATGAATAGCTAGCTAATTTGAATTTAGGATTTTAGCACTAGTTAGATTTTGGGATTGTAGGGCTAGTTTGAATTTGTGATTTTAAGATTAGTTTGAATTTTGAATTTAGGACTAGTTTGAATTATTATTGAGATTCTAGGATTACTAATAGCTTGAATTTGGGATTTTAAGCACTATAGTTTGATTTTTGAATTATAGGAGTACTTTCAATTTGTGATTTTAAGACTAGTTTGAATTTGGAATTTAGGACTAATAGTTTGAATTATATTTGATATTTTAGGACTAATTAATAATTTGAAGTTGGGACACTAGCTAGCTAGTTTGAATTTAGAATTTTAGGGATTTGAATTACAACTTAATTAGAGCTTATAATTAATTATAACTTGAATTTACTATAAATTGAACTTAATTAGGAATATGAACTTGAAATTAGAACTTGAACTTGGAACTAATTAGCTTGAATATATAACTAATTAAGTTTCGAAATTAGATATGAACTTGAATTGAAACTTGAACTTATTAAAACTTGAATATATACATAAAACTAATATTCTTGGATATGAAATTTATATTTAACTAATTTAAGAACTTTTCTTGCTAGGCAATTGAGGAAGCTCAACATCTAAAAAAGTTGATACAAGACTATATTGCTTCTTTCATCAAAGTTGGAGATAAGGTTGGTGCTTCTAAATTTCTTAAGTTAAATTACAATTGTTTTCAATAATGTGTTTGTGTCCATCTAGTATTAATACTTAGCTTTAATTTTGTGATAATTTTTTTGTGTCCATCGAGTGTTTGTTAAGCATAAGTACCAACACTAGTTGATCTTATTGATGACAAAATTGATTTTCTTGCAAGATCGATTTGTGTCCATCTAGTGTTGCTACTAAGCTTTAATTTAGGAATAATGTGTTTGTTAAGCATAAGTATCAACACTAGTTGATCCTATTGATGACAAAATTGATTTTCTTGCAAGATCGATTTGTGTCCATCTAGTGTTGACACTTAGCTTTAAATTTAGAAATAATATATTTGTTAAGCATAAATATCAACACTAGTTGATCCTATTGATGACAAAATTGATTTTATTGCAAGATCGATTTGTGTCCATCTAGTGTTGATATTAAGCTTTAATTTAGTAATAACGTGTTTGTTAAGCATAAGTACCAATACTAGTTGATCCTATCGATGAAAAAACTGATTTTCTTGCAAGATCGATTTGTGTTCATCTAGTGTTGCCACTTAGCTTTAAATTTAGAAATAATATATTTGTTAAGCATAAGTACCAACACTAGTTGATCCTATTGATGACAAATTTGATTTTCTTGCAAGATCGATTTGTGTCCATCTAGTGTTGACACTTAGCTTTAAATTTAGAAATAATATATTTGTTAAGCATAAGTACCAACACTATTTGATCCTATAGATGACAAAATTGATTTTCTTGCAAGATCAATTTGTGTCCATCTAGTGTTGACACTTAGCTTTAAAAAGTTGTTAAGTTGTTAAAGTTATAAAGTTGTTTAAATAAGTTAAATTAAATAATGTGGTTTTGTTGATGGATTTAGTTGTTGGAATTAAGTCAAAACTAATGTAGTTAAAGTTTAAAAGTTGTTAAGTTGTTTAAATAAATTAAAATAAATAATGTGATTTAGTTGGTGGATTTAGTTGTTGTATTAAGTCAAAACTAAACTAGTTAAAGTTGTTATGTTGTTTAAATAAGTTAAAATAAATAATGTGATTTAGTTGGTGGATTTAGTTGTTGTATTAGGTCAAAACTAAACTAGTTAAAGTTGTTATGTTGTTTAAATAAGTTAAAATAAATAATGTGATTTAGTTGGTGGATTTAGTTGTTGGAATTAAGTCAAAACTAAACTAGGTAAAGTTGTTAAGTTGTTAAGTTGTTTAAATAAGTTAAATAAATAATGTGGTTTAGTTAGTGAATTTAGTTGTTGGAATTAAATCAAAACTAATGTAATTAAAGTTAAAAAGTTAAGTTTGTTTAAATAAGTTAAAATAAATATTGTGGTTTAGTTGGTGGATTTAGTTGTTCGAATTAAGTCAAAACTAAACTAGTTAAAGTTGTTAAGTTGTTTAAATAAGTTAAAATAAATATGTCAAAATTAGTGTAATGACCCTTCAGGTCATTTTTAAATTAAAGAATTCTTTCCCTCGTATAGAGCATTCCTGTAGCGACCCCAAGTCATTTATGACTTGCTAGCACTGACCGTTCGGTCGCCTGGTCGTTCGTTTGGGTTTTAGGCCCGTTTCCCTGTTTTGGAGATTTTTATAACTTGAAAAGTTGACTTTGGTCAACCTTCTTGGGAGTCGTGCTCGGATGAAAATTCGACAGCTAGGTTAGCTTCGGAAGATCGATTTTGGTGTAGAACGACCCTTCGTTCGCTTCCCGAGGCTTTAGATGGCGGTTGTGGAATCGGCTCAAACGATACCGGGTGTGGGACCCACTTTTCATCGAAGCAATATCCAAATGGAAATTCCTCCTTCACCGTTGAGTCCGAAATATCGTTTCCAATTAGATTCCATATATGGTTTGTATTTTTCCAATTCCGAACGAGTCCGGAACATCGAAATTTAAGTTTGAAGGGTTGTAGAATTTTGACGCGGCTGGAATTCCAGATTTAAGAACAAGTTCGTCCAAGTTTTTCCCTCAACTTCAACATAAGATTTCTCCTTCATTTTGAGTCCAAATTAGGTGCTTCAAGAGGCTAACTTCAAGAGAATTTCGTGGGGAATCTAGCGGTGATCTCGGAAACGCGAGAGGAGGCTTCGTTTGAGGTAAGGAATCGAATTTAGCCACTGCTAAGATGACTTTCGGATTGAATTGTTGTTGAATTTTGAAATGTGAGATCTTGATCATCTTAGGTCCGTTTTGAGTCATTCTTGAGGCTAACTTGTAGAGTTTTTCGCAAGGATCGTCGTGGTATAATTTGTTTGGGTTGAAAGGGTCTCGTTTTTCCAGAAATTGGTGATTAAGGGGCTGCCCATTTTAATTATTGTGGCTGATTTACTGTGTTTTAGGCATCTGTTTGTGCTAAAATTTTGGGGTATTAGTTTAGTAAGGTATTTGGAACGTTTCCAAGGATTCGATTTTGAGATTCCAATTGTGGGCCCCACAATCCCGTTTTAGACCCGATTTTGGGTCCGTCTCCGAAAAATACAATTTTAGTGTCAATATATTCGTAATGACGAGGTGATTAACCTTTTGTTAGTGGGGAAGCGTTCGGGGACCGTTCGGAGGGGAAAAGATCCGTACCGTGAGTTGGAGCACGCGTGGTCGGGCCGGGTAGGCTATGGCTTTCTCTTGTAAGATTGAGCATGTTTAGGCATTTGTTTATTGATTTGCTTGAGTATGGAGGGGTTAGGGTGTTGAGCATGCTAAATTTCTATAGTTCCTGCCTTAGACCTTATTTCGGGAAAGTGTTGGATTATGACAAGATGTCTCTTGATATTATTGAATATCCATATCTTGTGGTGTATATGATAATATTGATTTGAAGTATGTTTGGCCTTAGTCTAGGCTTAGACTAGTGTTGCCATAGACTTGCGAGATTTCGGATGTCGTTGGGCGTAGAACTTTTTCGACGCCGTTTCGGACGGTCGGCTCCTTGTAGACGATATAGCGACTTGAGTCCGATAGTCGGTAACTCGGCTTATGACCTTGTATCCATAATGCCCCGTTTTTTACGTAGCTACGATGCAGGTTAGAGTCTCGTGGTCCAGCTTACTTATGTCCGGGCTTAGCTACGACCCGGTTCGAGTCCGTGGTCCAGCCCACCCGTGCCCGACCTTTTAGCTACAAAGCACCCGGTTCGAGTCCGTGGTCCAGTCCATATAGGTTGACTCATTAGCTATAGTATCCCGGTTCGAGTCCGTGGTCCACTTTGCACGTGGTGTATTCCCGATTCCTCACTAAAGCTTAAAGTTAGTCTTGATTATTCTTATATGTAGGTTGAGGTTTTGGAGGTTGGAGAGATTCCGATTAAAGTCCGAGACGTAATGAGATCCTGGAATATGATTGGGAAACGGTTCGGTTAAAAGTCCGAGAATTAGTAATATTGTGATAGACCTTCTAGTTCCATTATTTTACTTTATCTCGCCGATGCATCCGCCGGGGCTTATGGGGGTCCGTGCAGGTGGTTTCTTTTATTGTGCACGAGCGTACCCGTCGGTTTATGGGAGCCCGGCGGAGTTAGTTAGATTACTTGTCTTTGTTGCCCGTACGCTCGTGTACATACCCCATTTACTACTCTTTGCACTTGATGTGACCCTTTATTTGCATTTCGGTTTACTTTTGCTTATCTTGCTCGCCGGCCTATGATGCCTACGGGTACGTTGTTTTGGTACTCATGCTACGCTCCGCATCTATTTTGTGATGCGGTCCGAGCACTAGTAGCCGGCGTTGATCGAGCTTGAGTAGACTTATCAGGAGACGGGGTGAGCACACGGCGTTTGTACTATTTCGGTCTCCATACGTATATATAGACTTGTCTCTTTCCTTTCGAGACAGTCCGGTCTGTTTGTCTAGTTTTGGGACTTATACTCATTTTGTAGTAGCTCTGTCTTGGTGACTTCCGAGTTCGGGAGGGATCTTTATTTGTATACATGTTTTGGGTTGGTTCCGCCCGTTTATATTGTTATTTTCCTACTTTTGTTTGATTTCTACCCTCGGACCCATTACTTGTTGTTCGGGTTACGGGTTGGCTTACTGGTGGGTTATAGTAGGTGTAATCATGACTTGATAAATTGGGTCGTGACAAATTGGTATCGAGCCCCAGTTCGTCGGTCTCACTTGTACGAGCTAATGTCTAGTAGAGTCCTGGCGATCGGCACGGAGACGTCTCGTTACTTATCTTCGGGAGGCTACAGGATGTTTTTAGGAACGTGTCACTTTTGTATCACTGTCGTGCATTGTGTGTCTTATCAGTTTCTGAAAATCTTACTTGTATCACTCTTTTATAGGGATGGCTCGCACGCGTGGTAGGGCCCCAGCTAAGGGTAGAGGCCGACCTCGAGGTCGTGCCGTAACCACAAAGACACCCGGCCCAGGATCGAGAGCAAATTTCGGAGCGGTGATAGAGCCACCGGTAGCCTGGGAAGACACGGCGGCCCCGATGGGCCCGAGACCGTGCCCACCCACCACCGCCCGAGCCCCGTGGAAGTTCCAGATATCCAGGCGATGCTCATAGACATACTAGCTGCTATTGGGGGTATGCACAGTCCCGGCCCCCTGCTCCAAGATGTTCCAGGCCGCCACACACACACTACCTGGCGGTTGTTGTTCGGCAGCCTAGCGGCACCGGTGTTGTTCAAATTCTCGACGATTTGGAGGGCGTTATGCCATTACGGGAGCAGAAGATGCTCGGGGTGTTCCTTAGACTATCACCGCCGAGGTTTTCGGGGGAAGTGGGGAGGATGCCCACGAGTTTCTAGTTACTTGCCGCGAGCGGCCACGACTTTGGGTTTAGTGGAGTCGAGAGGAGCAGACTTCACCGCGTACTCGCTTAGATGGTCCCGCTAGGCGGTGGTGGCGTACATACTTAGAGACCAGGCACTGGGTCTCCACCGGTCACACGGACTGAGTTTTTGAGGCTTTCTTGGCTCGATTTATTCCCAGGAGCATCGGGAGATCGGTTTGCTTTCTCGGTTAGAGCGGGGCTCCATGACAAAGATGTCAGTATGAGGCCCGATTCCACGAGCTCTCCGGGCATGCCGCCATGATATTACCTACCGAGGAGGAGAGGGTTCGTTGTTTTGTTCGGGGTTTGAGACTACGGTTGCGGATTGAGACTCGGTCTTTAGTCTCAACAGAGTCCGCTCATTTTCGGATGTAGTGGACCATGCCCGCACTATCGAGCGGCCTCCGTCGCGAGGCCCAAGGGGGCGGCGAAAAGAGCTAGACACGGAGGATAACCATGATAGGCGCCGTTTGCACCCGAGAGTCTTATGATAGATCTCGGCCAGAGGTTTCGGTCGGGTCGTCTAGTAGCCCCTTCCGGGCTTCTCTCCGGGCATCGGAGGGTGATCAAAGCACCGCCATATTGGTTTTAGTGCCGGCCCTAGTCGGGCCGAGATAGTTCACACGATGGGTTCTTCGGCGGGGTAGCCGACCTCCCGCCTCTCGCCGACAGTCCCGGGGTGTTATGAGTGTGGGAGTTAGATCATTGGGCCCGCGAGTGTCCCCATCGCAGTTAGCCTTACCCGCTCCACAGGGCGGCTAGGCATGCGCCGGCACCTCCGTAGAGGCAGAGGCGGGGACAGGACCGTAGAGGTGGTCACCAGTGGTATACGGGGTGGTCCTCGAGGAGGCGGACATTAGGGGGCGAGCCGATGCACAGGGTGGGGAGTCCGGGCCCACTTTTATGCGGCTCCGGCTAGAGCGATGCCGAGACCTCGGACGATGTGATCACAGTACGGTGTTATTATGCCATCGGCCCACATCCGCCTTATTTGATCCAGGCTCTACTTATTCCTATATATTTGTTTATTGTGTTCCTCGATTGAGTATGATCCCGAGCTATTGGTTGAGCCGTTACGTGTTTCGACAGGTGGGTGAGTCCTTAGTAGTGGATCGTATTGCGATCTTGCTTAGTGACTATCCCGGGGTTATGATACTAGAGTTGATCTTATTTTGCTAGATATGGTTGATTTTGATGTGATTTCGGGCATGGATTGGTTATCCCCTTACCATGCGGTCTTGGATTGTTACGCCAAGACCGTTACCTTAGTGATGCCCGGCATTCCTCTAGTGTTGTGGCGTGGTGCTTATAGTCACACACCGACGGGGATCATCTCTTTTATGCGAGCTAGGCGGTTGGTTGCTTCGGGTGTTTAGCTTATTTAGCCTATGTACGAGATGTGAGTAGGGAGGGCCATTCGGTTGACTCGTTTTCGTGGTTAGAGAGTTTGCGAGATGTGTTCCCTGCTGCACCTACCCGGCCTACCTCCGAGATCGTGATATTGATTTTGCCATAGATTTGGAGCCCGACACCCGTCCTATTTCTATTCCGCCTTACCGGATGGCTCCCCGCAGCTTAGGGAGCTCGGTGCTCGATTAGAGGATCTCTTAGGTAAAGGGTTTATCCGTCCGAGTGTGTTGCCTTGGGTGCCCCCCAGTCCTCTTCGTAAAGAAGAAGGACGGTACTATGCGGTGTGTATTGACTACGGGCGGTTGAACAAGGTGACGGTGAAGAACCGTTACCCCATGCCTCGTATTGATGATTTATTTGATCGGCTTCGGGTGTCGCCGTATTTTCTAAGATTGATTTGAGGTCCAGGGTACCATCGGTGAGGATTAGGGCGGCGGACATCCCTAAGACCGCATTTAGGACTCGTTATGGCCACTATGAGTTCCTTGTGATGTCTTTTGGGTTGACTAACGCCCGCCGCGTTCATGGACTTGATGACACGTGTGTTCAGGCCATACCTTGATTTATTTTTTTTCATTGTCTTCATTGATGACATACTTGGTATACTCGCGGAGCCGGAGTGAGCATGAGCAAACATTTGAGGATAGTGCTCAGGACTTTGAGAGATCGGCGGCTTTATGCCAAGTTCTCAAAGTGCGAGTTTTGGCTTGAAATCCCAGCCTCTTAGGGCACGTGGTGTCCAAGGAGAGGTATTAGGGTTGATCCGGCGAAGATTGATGCTATTCGTGATTGGCAATGGGCCCATCTCTCGTGGCGAGATTCGTAGCTTCGTCGGACTAGCAGGCTGCGTACGCTTTGTTGAGGGATTCTCTACTATAGCAGCACCTTTGACTCGGTTGACTTGCCGGGGATGTTCCGTTTGTGTGGTCGGAGGAGTGTGAGAGGAGCTTTCGAGGCTTAAGGAGTTGCTTACCACCGCTCTTATATTGACTCTTCCCGGTTGAGGGCGAGGGTTTTGTTTATTGTGACGCATCCGGCATTGGTTTGGGTTGTGTACCGATGCAACAGGCCGCGTTATTGCTTATGCGTCGAGGCGGCTTAAGTCGCACGAGCGCAACTACCCCACTCATGACTTAGAGTTGGCGGCGATGATTTTGCGCTTAAGATTTGGAGGCATTACCCGTATGGAGTTCGATGCGAGATCTATACCGATCACGGGAGCCTTCAAGTACATTATGAGCTAGAGATCTTAATTCGAGGCAGGCGTCGTTGATTGAGCTCTGAAGGATTACGACTCTCTATTCTCTATCATCCGGCAAGGCGAATGTAGTAGCGGACGCCTTGAGCCTAAGGCGGTGAGTATGGGTAGTCTAGCCTTCTTATGTTGAGGAGCGACCCTTAGCTTTGGACATTCGGTCCTTAGCTAATAGCATGGTTCGGTTGGATATCTCGATTCTAGACGCGTCTTGGCTTTTATGGGAGTTAGTCTTCTTTGCTTGATAGGATCCGTGGTTGCCGTTTGAGGATGATACCTTAGTGGCCCTTAGAGATCGAGTGTTAGCGGGTGATGGTGGTCGGGCTACCTTAGATCCCGATGGAGTGTTGAAATTTGCCGCCGCATCTCGTGTTCCGAGAGTTGGAGATTTGATACGGTTGATACTTTCGAGGCCCATGAATCTAGATACTCTATCCATCCGGGCACAACGAAGATGTATCGTGATTTGAGGCAAGATTACCGGTGGAGTGGCATGAGGAGTGATATTGCCGACTTTATTTCTCGTTGCTTGGCCGCCACAGTAAAGGCCAAGCATTTGAGGCCGGGTGGCGAGCTCCAGAGATTACCCATTCCGGAGTGGAAGTGGGAGCGTATCACTATGGACTTTGTTGTGGGGTTGCCTCGGACTTCTAGAGGTGTTGATGCATTTGGGTCATCGTGGATCGATTGACCAAGTCGCACACTTCCTTCCCCGTTCATACTACTTTCGGTGCCGAGAGGTTGGCTCGTATCTACATTAGGGAGGTGGTCCGTCTTCATGGCGTGCCTGTTTCTATCATTTCGAGACCGAGGTTCACGTTCACTTCCAGCCTTTTGAGGGCTTTTCGGGAGGAGTTGGGCACCCGTGTCCACCTTAGCACGGCTTTTCACCCACGACGGATGGCCGTCGGAGCGTACTATTCGGGTCCCGAGGATATGTTACGGGCCCGTGTTATGGATTTTGGAGGTCAGTGGGACCAATTCTTGCCTTTGGCGGAGTTTGCGTACAACAATAGCTACCACTCTAGTATTCGATGGCCCCATTCGAGGCCTTATATGGTAGGCGTTGCCGCTCTCCGCTTGATTGGTTCGAGTCTACAAAGCCTAGGCCGCATGGTACGATTTGCTTCAGGAGGCCCTAGATCGGTGAGGGTGATTCGGGATAGGCTCGGGACGGCTCGAGTAGGCACCGAGTTATGCGGATCGAGGCGTCGACCTTTGAGATTCTCTCGTTGGTGATCGGGTATTCCTCGTGTGTCGCCCATGAAGGGCGTGATGAGGTTTGGGAGGCGGGGCAAGCTTAGCCCCTGGGTACATTGGGCCTTTTGAGATACTCCGGAGGACAGTTGAGGAGGTTGCTTATGAGTTGGCCCTACCTCCGGCATTTTCGGCCATCCACCCAAGTGTTTCATGTTTCGATGCCGGCGATATGTTCCCGATGAGTCCCATGTGCTCCAAGATGATGCGGTCGAGTTGGATGATCGTTTGACATTTGTAGAGGAGCCGGTTGCCATTCTAGCCGAGAGATGTGGAGGAGATTGCGCCGAGAGCCATTCCTCGTTGTTAAGGTCCGTTGGAGGCATCGTCCGGCCGAGAAGGCTACCCGGGAGACCGAGCAGAGATGCGAGAGCGTTTTCCGGCTTGTTTGAGCCTTGGGTACTTCTTGATCCTTTCTTTCGCGAACGAAAGTCCTTTTTAGTAGTGGATATTGTAATGACCCTTCAGGTCATTTTTAAATTAAAGAATTATTTCCCTCGTATAGAGCATTCCTGTAGCGACCCCAAGTCATTTATGACTTGCTGACACTGACCGTTCGGTCGCCTGGTCGCTCGTTTGGGTTTTAGGCCCGTTTCCCTGTTTTGGAGATTTTTATAACTTGAAAAGTTGACTTTGGTCAACCTTCTTGGGAGTCGTGCTCAGATGAAAATTCTGACAGCTAGGTTAGCTTCGAAAGATCGATTTTGGTGTAGAACGACCCTTCGTTCGCTTCCCGAGGCTTTAGATGGCAGTTGTGGAATCTGGCTCAAACGATATTGGGTGTGGGACCCACTTTTCATCTAAGCAATATCCAAATGGAAATTCCGCCATCACCGTTGAGTCCGAAATATCGTTTCCAATTAGATTCCATATATGGTTTGTATTTTTCCAATTCCGAACGAGTCCGGAACATCGAAATTTAAGTTTGAAGGGTTGTAGAATTTTGACTCGGCGGTGACGTGGCAGAGCCACGTGACGCCACGTGGCAGCGGCTGGAATTCCAGATTTAAGAACAAGTTCGTCCAAGTTTTTCCCTCAACTTCAACATAAGATTTCTCCTTCATTTTGAGTCCAAATTAGGTGCTTCAAGAGGCTAACTTCAAGAGAATTTCATGGGGAATCTAGCGGTGATCTCGGAAACGCGAGAGGAGTCTTCGTTTGAGGTAAGGAATCGAATTTAGCCACTGCTAAGATGACTTTCGAATTGAATTGTTGTTGAATTTTGAAATGTGAGATCTTGATCATCTTAGGTCCGTTTTGAGTCATTCTTGAGGCTAACTTGTAGAGTTTTTCGCAAGGATCGTCGTGGTATAATTTGTTTGGGTTGAAAGGGTCTCGTTTTTCCAGAAATTGGTGATTAAGGGGCTGCCCATTTTAATTGTTGTGGCTGATTTTCTTGTGTTTTAGGCATCTCGTTTGTACTAAAATTTTGGGGTATTAGTTTAGTAAGGTATTTGGAACGTTTCCACGGATTCGATTTTGAGATTCCAATTGTGGGCCCCACAATCCCGTTTTAGACCCGATTTTGGGTCCGTCTCCGAAAAAATACAATTTTAGTGTCAATATATTCGTAATGACGAGGTGATTAACCTTTTGTTAGTGGGGAAGCGTTCAGAGACCGTTCGGAGGGGAAAAGATCTGGTACCGTGAGTTGGAGCACGCGTGGTCGGCTTTCAGGTAGGCTATGGCTTTCTCTTGTGAGATTGAGCATGTTTAGGTATTTGTTTATTGATTTGCTTGAGTATGGAGGGGTTAGGGTGTTGAGCATGCTAAATTTCTATAGTTCCTGCCTTAGACCTTATTTCGGGAAAGTGTTGGATTATGACAGCATGTCTCTTGATATTATTGAATATCCATATCTTGTGGTGTATATGATAATATTGATTTGAAGTATGTTTGGCCTTAGTCTAGGCTTAGACTAGTGTTGCCATAGACTTGCGAGATTTCGGATGTCGTTGGGCAGTAGAACTTTTTTCGACGCCGTTTCGGACGGTCAGCTCCTCCTTGTAGACTGATATAGCGGACTTGAGTCCGATAGCCGGTAACTCGCCTTATGACCTTGTATCCATAATGCCCTGCTTTTCTAGAGTTAGCTACTTAAGCATCGGTTAGAGTCCGTGGTCCAGCTTACTTATGTCCAGGCTTAGCTACAGTACCCGGTTCGAGTCCGTGGTCCAGCCCACCCGTGCCCGACCTTTAGCTACAACACCCGGTTCGAGTCCGTGGTCCAGTCCATATAGGTTGACTCATTAGCTATAGTACCCGGTTCGAGTCCGTGGTCCAGCTTGCACGTGGTGTATTCCCAATTCCTCACTAAAGCTTCAGTTAGTCTTGATTATTCTTATATGTAGGTTGAGGTTTTGGAGGTTGGAGAGATTTCTATTAAAGTCCGAGACGTAATGAGATCCTGGAATATGATTAGGAACGGTTTCGTTTAAAAGTCCGAAAATTAGTAATATTGTGATAGACCTTCTAGTTCCATTATTTTACTTTATCTCGCCGATGCATCCGTAGGGCTTATGGGGTCCGTGTGTGGTTTCTTTTATTGTGCACGAGTGTACCCGTCGGGTTTATGGGAGCCCGGCGGAGTTAGTTAGATTACTTGTCTTTGTTGCCCGTACGCTCGTGTACATACCCCCATTTACTACTCTTTGCACTTGATGTGACCCTTTATTTGCATTTCACGTTTTGTACTATTTTAGTCTCCATCTCGTATATATAGACTTGTCTCTTTCCTTTCGAGACACCCGCCTCTCGTTGTCTAGTTTTGGGACTTATACTCATTTTGTAGTAGCTCTGACCGGTGACTTCCGTGTTCGGGAGGGATCTTTATTTGTATACATGTTTTGGGTTGGTTCCGCCCGTTTATATTGTTTTTTTCCTTCTTTTGTTTGATTTCTACCCTCAGACCCATTACTTATTGTTCCGGGTTACGGGTTGGCTTACCTGCTGGTGGGTTATAGTAGGTGTAATCATGACTTGATAAATCGGATCGTGACAATTAGTTAGACTTAGAAAGTGGTTAAGTTGTTTAAATAAATTCAAATGTTATTTAGTTGATGGAATTAAAATTATCATTATTGTTTGTGTAGATGAATCCTGATCATAGTTGGACGTATAATAGAAACAATCATGGTCGAGCGGGTATGATTTCAGAATTCGCAGAAGATGTCACTAGATTTATAAATCATGCAAAGACACTTGATGATTTTTTAACTTCAATATTGATTAGGTGTCCGTGTGTTAATTGTGAAAATGTGAGATATCATACAACATAGACTGTTGCTATGCATCTTATGATGAATGGATTCAAACCAAGGTATACAGTTTGGACTAGCCATGGTGAGTTTGAAAGTGACACTATGTTTAATAACTTTGTTGTCGGTGAAAGTAGTAGATCTACCGAGCATAATTATTTCCAAGGTTCTAGAATGTCAGATATGATTAATGATGCTTTTGGGATGCATTCTGATTTTGAACAAGGAGAAAATGTAGAAGAAGCTCCTAATGAAAAAGCAAACATCTTTTATGAAGAATTGCGTGATTGTAGTAGTCCTTTGTTCAACGGGAGTCAACACTCTAAATTGTCTGTTGTAGTTAGATTGTTAAGTATCAAATTTGACAATAATATTTCTCAAGAAGCAATAGACTCTATGATAGATCTTATGAAGGAATTAGTTGATCCCAATGTAGAGATTCCTGATTCTTATTATAAAGCAAATGCATTGGTGTCTAAGTTAGGACTCTCCTCGATAAGAATTGATTATTGTGAAAAAGGTTGCATGTTATACTATAAGGAGGATGTCAATCTAGAGTCTTGTAAGTTTTGTAGTCACCCTCGCTATAAGACTGGTTCTACCGGAAAGAAACTTGCTATTAAGGCAATGCATTATTTACCTCTTATACCAAGATTGAAGGGGTTGTATGCATCAAATAGCTCTGCTCCTCATATGAGATGACACCGTGAAAATAGAAGGCCACCTGGTGTCATGTGTCATCCATCTGACGGAGAAGCTTGGAAACATTTTGATAGAACTGATTCCTAAGTTTATGTTACTGGATCAATGGGCTCTGTTACTGGAACATTGGAGTATAGATGAAAATTTTAAAAAGAGGAGTAAGATTGGGAAGATAGTTCACGCATCAAAAAAGGGAGGCTCTTTGCACACTGGTGGAGCTATTAGCCAGGTTACTAGGAAGGAAAGAATGGTATACTTTCTTAATTTAGTAAAATAATTTTTTTCTTTTTGGATAAGTAGTTTTTGGAGATTAATGAGATCAAGTTCTATATATGTTATTTGTAGGAAAAAGAGTTGGGTAGGCCGGTACCTGTAGAAGAGATGTTCAAGGTTACTCACGTCAAGAAGAGTATGAACCCCACAGAAGAAGAAAGATGGATTGAGCCACGTGCTCAAGAGACATATGTAAGAACTCCATTCAAACTAAATCTTTTTTTCTTTTCCTTGTATATATTACATTCTTATTCATAGAGTTCTTTGTTTAAATTACAGGATAGGTATATACGAATATCTCAGGAATATTGTAGTACTCTACCTCTTGAGAGTCGGGACAGACCATTTACACAAGAAGAAAATGAGAATCTTTAGAAATAGAGTGCTGGTGAATCGATTAGAGGTTCAGTTCTATGGCTATATAGAAAAGGCGTATCAGAAGAAGAAGAAGTCTTGATATTGTGGTTCATCATCCTCAAGCTTCGATGGCGGGGATAGAGAGGCAATATCTGTGATGGAGATTAAGATAGCTTATCTCAATGCAGAGCTTGTTGTTGTAGCCGAAAGAGAGAAAAAGAGAGAACAAAGAGAGAGGAAGAGAGATGAGGAAATTGCGGCAGCAAATGAGGTAGAGAATAAGAGGTATGCAGCGCTTCAGGCCCAACTAACTTTTCTTTTTGAATCAGGAAATATTCTTCCTCCGTGTCCGGCCAGCAGTGATGGATCTGATCAGGAGGGTGATGAGAATGATAAGTCTGATAAGGAGAGTAAGGGTGATGAGGACTAGTTGTAACTATTTGGCATTTTAGACTTCTATATTTTTGGAATTGTTTGATCGTATTTTAGTTTATTTTGAAGTTGGATGAAGTTTATTTTGAAATAGTTTAATGTATATGTTGAAAATATTGTGTTGTTTTGGTTGGATGAAGTTTATTTGGAATTCTTTGGGTGGTTTTGGTATAAATATGCAGGTGGGCAACTAAAATTGCAGCAATTTGCTGCCAGTTTTGTAGCAGAAAATCGACCTCCGGAGGTCAGAATTAAAAGAATAAAAAATAAAAATACCGACCTACGGAGGTAGGAATTCCAAAACTAAAAAATAAAAATACCAACCTCCGGAGGTCAGAATTTCAAAAATAAGAAATAAAAATACCAACCTCTGGAGGTCAGAATTCCAAAACTAAAAAATAAAAATACCGACCTCTGGAGGTTAGAATTTCAAAAATCCAAAAATAAAAAAATAAAAATACCGACCTCCGGAGGTCAGAATTCCAAAAATACAAAAATAAAAATACCGAACTCCGGAAGTCAGAATCTCAAAAATTAAAACATAAGAATACCCACCTCCGAAGGTCAGAATCTCAAAAATAAAAAAATGAAAAAAAAATTTACCTCCAGAAGTCGGAATTTATATTAAATTAAAAATAAAAAAATTAACAAATACCGACATCCGGATGTCGGTATTCCAATATATGAGAAATAAATATTTTGACCTCATGAAGTCGGAAATAATAAAAATAAAAAAATTCTGACTTAAAATAAAAACTGACCTCGAGAGGTCAGTAAATACCGACCTCCAGAGGTCGGTATTGAATAGCGACCAAGCTTTTTCCGACCTAAGCTGGGATGTCGGTTTTGGTCAGTATTTCAGGGAATATCGACCTCCGGAGGTCGGTATTCACTATTTTTTTAGTAGTAAAACAATGAATAATACTCATATTACTCATTTAAAAATGGATAGTTAAATGGGTAAAATAGGCAAAAGATGCTCATTCGTAAAACAAAGAAAAATGGAAGCAGGATGGGGTGGTTAAAAAACATTTTTACATTTTTTTTGGGGATAGGGGGGCATGGGGTGGCAAGTGGGCTAGTAGAGGGAGGGGGCGGGGCTGGTAGGTTGGGTGACAACAAAATTTAAAAAAATTATTATTTTGTATATAAAAAATTTAGAAAGATTTTGTTTCTAACGCTTTTAACAAGACCCCTACTATAATATGAGTACCCATATTTACCCATATTATCTATTGGATAACTCATGTTTACCCATTTCAAATAGGGAAACTTTCACAAGTAGCCACTATAATAAACTTAATTATGTTTCATAGCTATATTTTGCATATTTATAGGCTGTAGCTACAGTTTAAGCAGCCTCGTTTGTATAATTCGTGAATTTGTATAATTCACGGGTTTGTATAATTTGCGGTTACATTTGTATAATTCAATTATTTTTGTATAAACTCGAAATAACGAATTTATACAATTACAAACACCAAAAATGTAAACAATTACACAAATTATATTATACAAATTCCGAATTATACAAAAGTTATACAAATTATATTATACGAATTCCAAATTATACAAACGTGCGAATTATACAAAACTAAAAAGTTGAGCCACGTAATTATTGCTAAAAGTAGGTCGCAAATTATAATCAAGGCAAACTATAGCTATATTAACTAATTAACGAGTATATATTAACTAATTAACTAGTATATATTTGCTTATATCTCACACAATAGGCAATCCCTCTTCTATTGCTATTGCTTCAATACAATGATTAGTAGTGATAGGGATATATAGTGTTAGCATTGGCATGGACAAGGTCCCCTCTCTAATTCTAATACAAAAACATGTCTATAATTAATCTCAACATAAAATTTACAAAAGAGATATTATAGTATTTGGTTTGGGGTGAGGTGGGGGGAGGGGTAGGCATCATTTTCTTTATAAATAAGTAAAAGTATTTTCACATAAAACGAACAAATGATTGAAATAATTAAAGGGATAATTCAAAGTTTTGTTCTAGGAAGAACATTTTGGGGAGTATAAAAAGATAGATAAGGTAAAACTGTAAAGTGATTGGTCAAATTAAATGTGCTTATAAACTGTAAAATCATAAATTAAAAATGGCCAACTTATGGTTGATTTCGGATTATAAGCACTTTTTTAGTGTTTGTCAACTATATGATAAGCTTAAAAATATGTTTATGAACTAGTTTGGACCACTTAGAAACTTAACCTAATACCTTCTTAATATAAAAATACCTTATTGGGTACTAGATATAGTCATTTTCTGTAATAGTGGTGTGTAGTTACATGCACACACCTAATTATGTCTAGGCTTTAAACCAAAAAAAAATAAAAAATATTATGTGGTGTGATTAATGAGTGTGTTTTGAAATGTCTAGTATATATATGTAGCAAAAATAAACAAAGTGGATGTGTAATAGACATGTTTTATTTTTGGGTATAAATTTCAAGAGATATTCTATTTTGGTCTCCTCATTTAACTAATATATGTTGTATGTTCTTTTTACACATATACCAAATATTAGATAGATTTTAGGCAAAAGTATGAACTTCTTTTTAGCTTCTTCTGTTTATGCATCAAAATTAAAATTTGTGAAAATAAGGCACAATCATCAATAACAACATACCTAGTGGAATCCAATAAAGTGAGGCATGGAGAGGTAGAGTGTACGCAAACCTTACCACTACCTAGTAGAGTGGAGAGGCTATTTCAAAAGTGTAATGACCTGATTCCGTATTTAGGGAAAAGCCAATGGAGAAAGAATTGAGGTCAGAAAGCTTTTTTATAGTAACTTGAAATTTCTCAACCTAGTCCAGATTTGGACGAAATCGGAGTCAGTAAGGTCTAGGAAAATTTGGTAACAATTGGGAGATCTAATTATGAATTCGATCATATAAGTAGATAGCTAAGAGTTGAGGAACACGTACAACTTTACAGAATTGAATTCAGGTGGGTAGAACTCCTGAAACTGATCTTAGCGTGAATGGGTATTTTCTGAATGTCGTGGGATGAAGGTGTGTTGTGAAATGGGGGTTTGGAACTCATATTCCAACGTTCTGTCTCCGCGCAAGGCGCCAGAGCCAGATTAGGCTGCCAAGGCGGGGCCGCTATAGCGGGGTGAGGACTGCTGTGGCGGGACAAACGTGACTAATGTTGGAAATATACTCCAAAAATATTTTATTCTGCAAGTTTCGACTTTGAGAGCTAAGGAACGACCCCAGGTGTTTTCTTGACCATTTTCCACTATTCTTGAGGCCAAAGGTAAGGTTTTCACTCCCCAAATCCATTTTTCGATCCGTAGAACTTAGTTTCTAGGGTAATTATCGATGGGGGAGGGTTTTGATATGGGATTTATGGTGGAAAAAGCCCTAACCTAGGTATTGGGATCAAGGGTTTGACCTAGGGTTGATGTTATTGATTATAATTCGGGTAATTAGGTTTTCTTTATTGATCCTCGCATTATTATGATTGTTTGTAGACCAAGAACAAGCGGAAAGAATCCGAAAAGGGAAGAATCAAGTTTCTTAGGGAATTCAAGCTTGTTCGAGGTAGGTGATGGTTGTGATTTCATGTTGTGTGATATATGTTAGTACTTGCTTCATTATATTGCATGTATGTATGCGAATGTTGCATTATTGATCACACTAATCATAAATGAGTATGAACGAATAACTATATGACATTAATCACCTCTTATTTGTATGATTGTGAGAATGTACATTGTGATTGTGATTGTTGTATGTTGAAGGGAGTGGTGTCACGTTTCGACACACTAACTGGGATCAGATGTCACGTACCGACATAAATATTAGAACGGGTGTCACGATTCGACACACTAACTTGGAACGGGTGCCACGATTCGTTACACTAACTATTTGGGCATGGGTTTCGCGAGAGGACCAATGACTTGTTATGCATACACTTATTGTTGAGAATGTGGAATCGTACATTGAACTTGAAATGATAATGACATTGTATATGTTCGATGTATGCATGTTTATGATGTTGTAATGACTTGCTTATATTGCACTTAGTGGGATAGTCGCGTGATCCTACCAGTACATTGTGGTTGTGTACTGATATTGCATTTGCTTGTTCTTTGTTGAGTACATGGCATCTTCAGGCGGCTATTGATAGACCTCGGCGAAGTGACTATTGAGCGTGACCGGATTCAAGAGTGAGCCAATTCTTTCAAGCTGCCATGGATCTTTCTTGTTTAAGTCCACTCTTTTTAGACTCAGACTATTTGTTTAAGGTGTTGTTTAGTTTCGGGGTTGTACCCCCTTGTTCTTAGACTTGTAATTAGTAGAGTTTTGGTACAATGACTTTAAGGTTCTAGGGGTGGTTCTTCCGCATTAGTTTGACTAGTTTTAATTAAACCTTTGGAGTTTATGGGAACTCTTTAAAAATTATGCATTTAAACCTGATTTTGTATCTTTAAATGTCTAGCTTTGGGGTTAGTTGGTCAGCAGTAATGGTTCTCCCACCGGAGGGTTAGTGCGGGTGCCAATCACGGTGGTCTGGGTCATGACAAAAACATCATCGGCAAAAGTGTATCACGCCCAAGCAAAAGAAGAAGAAACTAATGAAAACGCATAACGGTAAAAAAGAAAAGTAGTGTTAAATCAACAAGAAAGAAACAATAACAACAACAAAATAATGTGATAATCGATATACAATAAACAACATATGGCTAGAATTACAAAGGGCACAACTAATACTATGACATGCACTAAACTTTTGCAAGGCAAGACAACACTCTATCCTTACTAACCTTCTACCCCAATACACGACTTCCACTCTTTCCTATTTAAAGGCATGTCCTAGGTAATATGGAGCTTCATCGTGTCCTATCTAATTACTTCTCCCAAATACTTTTTTCGGTCTACCCCTACCCCCACGTACCCTTTACATCCAACCTATCGCACCTACTCATTGGCGCGTCTCTTCTACACATGCCTAAACCATCTCAATATCGCTTACCTCATCTTGTCTGCCATATAGGCCACTCACACCTGATTGACCTCTATCATAATCTTGTCACTCCTTGTATGCCCACACATCTACCTCAACATCCTGAGAACATGTAAATTCAAGACTGGCCAACACTCCACCGCATACAACAAGGATAGTCTAACCACCACTCTGTAGAACTTACTCTTAAGTTTAGGTAGTACCTTCTTATCACACAAGACTCCTAAGATAAGCCTTCATTTCATCCAAGACATGATACTACTCTAACCAAATAGAGATAGTAGTACAAAAACTAAATAATTAATGAGTAACAATATAACTAGACAAATAGAAAGATCAACTTGTAATATCTATATACTTTGGTTCAAGCATATTTTGAGTTAGAATTCCTTTTGTAATTTACTTAATTTTAGTATTCTACTTTATTTTTATTTTTTAATTATTTTTTATTTGGCCTACGAGCTGGTCCAACTCACATTGCTCAAGCTCCACATAAAGTTGGCAATTCAGCCTTAGGAATAACAAAAATCTTGAGTTTTAGCAACGTTGGAAGTTCAGACTTTGAAAATGGTGGAAACTCAGAGTTTGGGAATTCTGGTAATTTACACTTTGGCAGAGTTGACAGCTCAGGTTTCAAAATTTCTGGGAATTCAAGCTTTGGTAAATTTGGTATTTCAGGTTAATGCGACCTACCCAATATTTAAGTTATTGGAACTATTTTTGTAGAATAAATATTTCTAGTGGCAACCATTATCGCCACAATAAGAGTTTCTAGTGGCGTCCTTAAGAAGTCGTCATAAATAACATTTAGTTTTGAAACTAAATGATTTTGTTTCGACTTTTTGGGCTTCAGTAGCAGTTAGTCGCCACTGAAAGCTCAATTTCTAGTAGCTGCATCAATCATGAATGAGTTTCTATAGTCAAAAGCATTAGATGATATCTCACACAATAGGCAATTCCACTTCTATTGCTCTTGATAGAAATTAGCATTGGCATGGACAAGATCCCCTCTTTAATTCTAATACAAAACATGTTTATAATTAATCTCAACACAAAATTTCCAAAAGAGATATTGTGTTTGGTTGGGGGGAGGTGTAGGCTTCATTTCCTTTATAAATAAGTAGTTACGCGTAGGGTGCTAAAATTTATCATTAAATCTATTTACAATTTTTTTTTAATTTAATTAAAAGTATTTTCACATAAAAAGGACGAATGACGGAAATAAATAAAGGGATAATTCAAAGTTATGTTCTAGGAAGAACATTTTAGGGAGTACAAAAAGACAGAAAAGCTAAAATTGTAAAGTGATTGGTCCAATTAAAAGTGCTTATTAACTGTAAGAGCATAAATTAAAAATGACCAACTTATGGCTATTTTGGATTATAAAGAGTTATAAGCACTTTTAGTGTTTGTCAACTATATATTAAGCTTACAAATATGCTTATGAACTAGTTTGAACCACTTAGAAACTTAACCTAATACCTTCTTAATATAAAAATAGATAGTGCTATTTTTCTGTACTAATGGTGTGTAGTTACATGCACACACCTAATTATGTATAGGCTTTAACCAAAACAAAAAACAAAAAAAATAATGTATTGGCATAAAAAAAAAATACTAAATTTATAGTCTAAAGTCTAGACATATTGACATTGCCCAACTATAAAAGGGCAGAGCTACTCATGTAATGATTAACCACATACTTATTATTATAACTTTGTGATATATCATAGAAGAAAAATGAGTCTTCAAGGAAAGTTGATTTCTGAGATTAATATCAAATGTGATGGAGATGTGTTTTATAAAATAATTAAGTACAAACCATATGATATCTTTCGTATATGCTCTGATAAGATACAAAATATGAATATTCATGAAGGTGAATTAGGCAATATTGGCACTGTTAAGTCCTGGAAATTCACCCATGGTAAATCCGTATTATATTTTTGGTTTCAATATTTATTTTTGTAGGTTCGTTTTTCTTGTTCAAATTGTAAGTAAGTTATAGGAGATCATTTCCTTGAAAAAGTTTAGACATCTAGCTCAAACTTATCCGTTCATTAATTTGATCCAACAATTTTATTAATTCAAACTGTTTTTAACCCATACAGATTCAATTCATTTCACTAGATCATTTAAAAAGCAAAATTAGTACTAGTAGTATGCAATATTTACTATATTTGTTTGCAGGTGGGAAAGAGATTGTTGTAAAGGACGTAATTGAAGAAATAGATGATGAAAAGAAGTTGATTAAAAAAAAGGTAATTGAAGGTGATTTGTTGGATTATTATAAATCATTTTACGTCACTATTCAGGTTGAGTTAAAGGGTGAAAACAACTTAGTTACTTGGATCATGGAATATGAAAAGAAGAATACAAATGTGCCAGATCCACACACATATATGGAATTATGCCTCAGTGTCACTAAAGATTTTGGACTCACAATCTCAAGTGATGCATAAATATTATTATTATTATTATTATTATTATTATTATTATATATTATATATGTACTTCGAATAAAAGCCTAAGTCAATGGATATTGATAAACAAAAACAAAAGTTTCGAAACTAATTCTATTTAATTCCATATATGTATGCAAGTCTGTAATGAAATCGATAATATTATATTGAATAAAATCTCCGTAAGTCAATTTCTATGATAATATTCACCAGTGTTAGAAGATTAAATAGTTTTGCTATTTGGCTAAAGAATATATTTGTCTGTCAACAATTTCCTATTTTTAGTAGTGATAGTGAACTACAAAATTAGTTAAGGTAAAAGCCACGTCAAGGATTTGAAGTTTTCAGAGTACAAAAATTATGTGTATTATGCCACTAGAAACACAAGAACATTATATTAGTAATTGATGGCAGAACTAGGGTGTGACAGAATGGGTAATTTATATGGGTATCTATTCATATTTATCCATTTTAAATAGGTTGGGTACCCAACTCATCTAAAATAAATAAACAACGAATAATACTCATATTACTCATTTAAAAATGGATAGTTAAATGGGTAAAATAGGCAAAAGATGTTCATTCATAAAAGAAAGAAAAATGGTAGGGGGATGGGGTGGTAAAAAAACTTTTTTACATTTTTTTTGGGATAGGGGGCATGGGGTGGCGAGGGGGCTAGTTAGGGTGAGGGGGGACTGGTAGGTTGGGTGACAAAAAAAAAATTTAGAAATTTTTTGTTTCTAACGCTTTTAACAAGATCCCTACTATAATATGAGTACCCATATTTACCCATATTATCAATTGGATAACTCGTTTTTACCCATTTAAAATAGGGAAACTTTTGCAAGTAGCCACTATAATAAACTTAATTATGTTTCATAGCTATATTTTGCATATTTACGGGCTGTAGCTACAGTTTAAGCTGCCTCGTTTGTATAATTCGCGGATTTGTATAATTCACAGGTTTGTATAATTTGTGGTTACATTTGTATAATTCAATTATTTTTGTATAAACTCGAAATAACGAATTTATACAATTACAAACACCAGAAGTGTAAACAATTATACAAATTATATTATACAAATTCCGAATTATACAAACGTGCGAATTATACAAAACTAAAAAGTTGAGCCGCGTAATTATTGCTAAAAGTAGGTCGCAAATTGTAATTAAGGCAAACTATAACTATATTAACTAATTAACGAGTATATGTGAACTAATTAACTAGTATATATTTGCTTATATATCTCATACAATAGGCAATCCCTCTTCTATTGCTATTGCTTCAACACAAAGATTAGTAGTGATCGGTAGGGGTGTACAAAACCAAACCAAACTGCAAACCGAGTCAAACCGAAAAAAAAAAAAAACCCGACTAGTGGTTTGGTTTGACTTGGTTTGGTATTGGAAAAAAAACCCGATTATATTTGGGTTGGTTTGATTTTAACTAAAAAAAAACAACACGAGACCAAACCAACCCGACATTATATATGTAATTTTAAAATTTTATTTTATACATAAAAAAAATTTACTTTGATATAATTTTAAAATATTTCTTATACTATTTCATAGTTTTTATCTTTTAGTATATTATTTCAAGGTTAAAACTTAGAATTCGAAATGGTCCAATAAAGATTATAGTTCATAGATGTTGATAATTATAATAAAACTTAAATCAAAATCAAATTAATACTAATGCAAAAAGAAAATCAATTCAACACTAAGAATGACAATAATATTGAATATTTGTTCTTTAGTTTTACATTGGTTTAGACAATTAAAATACATAATCTAATTTAAATTTGCCTTAAATATTTAGTAATGTAACTAATACTTATTAAACTTATTTTAGCATGATTTAGTACTTTTAAATTATGATCATTTTCATTATGACTTTGTAATATTTATTTTATATGATGATTTCAGTATTATTTTTTATTGAATATTTTTGTGTCATCAGTACTCATCTCATATTTCGTGTTATTTTTTAAGAAACACCTTAGATAATTGTATTTTGGTTGGACTAAATAAATATTTGGAGCACAAGTTAATTATACGTTTGTATGCAAACTTTACCGAAAAAATCCAAAATTTGAAAAAATCCGAGGTTTATTAGTTTGCTTTGATTTGTAAATTTTAAAATTCGACACAATGATTTGGTTTGGTATTTGAAAAATCTGAACCAACCCGAGGTTGAAAAACCTAAAAAAATCCAAATTTTATTATTTTAGTTTGGTTTATAAATTTAAATTTTTTACACAAATGGTTTGGTTTGATATTTGAAAAACCCAAACTAACCCCGTCATGTACACCCCTAGTGGGGAGGATCAAGAGATAATGAACGTGGAATGTTATTTATGGAACTTGTTTTTTTCTATTTTCATTTATGAAGTCTTTTTTTATTTTTATTTTTTTACGTAATTTTTTTAATTTTTTAGAAATTATATTGGGGATAGAGGGAGTTACCATGTGAAAATTGAGCCCTCACCAATAAAGTGAAAGTTCTAATTTTAGCAAACTAATCGAACTACTAAGATCCTCCAAAAAAAATTAATCACAAGTCTTGTGATTTATTTTTATAAAAGCTCCCACCTTTTTTGCTCACTTAGTGACTTGAACCCAACAACGGTAGGATCAGAGGTGAAAGTTGCTTACCATGATTAGGGGTGTACAAAACCGAACCGAAAACCGAACCAAACCGTAAACCGAGTCAAACAGAAAAAGAGACCCGACTAGTGGTTTGGTTTGACTTGGTTTGGTATTGAAAAAAAAAACCCGACTATATTTGGGTTGATTTGGTTTTAACTAAAAACAACCAACCCGAGACCAAACCAACCCGATATTATAATATGTAATTTTAAAATTTTATTTTATACATAAAAATATTTACTTTGATATAATTTTAAAATATTTCTTATACTATTTCATAGTTTTTATCTTTTAATATATTATTTCAAGGTTAAAACTTAGAATTCGAAATGGTCCAATAAAGATTATAGTTCATAGATGTTGATAATTATAATAAAACTTAAATCAAAATCAAATTAATACTAATGCAAAAATAAAATCAATTCAACACTAAGAATGACAATAATATTGAATATTTGTTCTTTTGTTTCACATTGGTTTAGACAATTAAAATACATAATCTAATTTTAATTTTTCTTAAATATTTAGTAATGTAACTAATACTTATTAAACTTATTTTAGCATGATTTAGTACTTTTAAATTATGATCATTTTCATTATAACTTTGCAATATTTATTTTATATGATGATTTCATTATTATTTTTTATTGAATATTTTTTTGTCATCAGTACTCATCTCATATTTTGTGTTATTTTTTTAAGAAATACCTTAGATAATTGTATTTTGGTTGGACTAAAGAAATATTTGGAGCACAAGTTAATTATATATTTGTATGCAAACTTTACCGAAAAAATCCAAAAATCTAAAAAAGTTTGAGGTTTATTAGTTTGGTTTATAAATTTTAAAATTTGACACAATGGTTTGATTTGGTATTTGAAAAACCTAAACCAACCCGAGGTTGAAAATCCCGAAATAATCCAAATTTTAGTAATTTGGTTTGGTTTATAAATTTAAAATTTTTACACAAATGATTTGGTTTGATATTTGAAAAACCCGAACCAACGGGGTCATGTACGCCCCTAGTGATAGGGATATATAGTGTTAGCATTGGCATGGACAAGGTCCCTTCTCTAATTCTAATACAAAACATGTCTATAATTAATCTCAACATAAAATTTGCAAAAGAGATATTATAGTATTTGGTTTGGGGTGAGGGGAAGGGTAGGCATCATTTTCTTTATAAATAAGTAAAAGTATTTTCACATAAAACGGACAAATGATGGAAATAATTAAAGGGATAATTCAAAGTTATGTTCTAGGAAGAACATTTTAGGGAGTACAAAAAGATAGATAAGGTAAAACTGTAAAGTGATTGGTCAAATTAAAAGTGCTTATAAACTGTAAAATCATAAATTAAAAATGACCAACTTATGGTTGATTTCGGATTATAAGCACTTGAGTTATAAGCACTTTTTAGTGTTTGTCAACTATATGATAAGCTTAAAAATATGTTTATGAACTAGTTTGGACCACTTAGAAACTTAACCTAATACCTTCTTAATATAAAAATACCTTACTGGGTACTAGATGTAGTCATTTTCTGTAATAGTGGTGTGTAGTTACATGCACGCACCTAATTATGTATAGGCTTTAAACCAAAAAAAATATATTATGTGGTGTTATTAATGAGTGTGTTTTGAAATGTCTAGTATATATATGTAGCAAAAATAAAAAGAGTGGATGTGTAATAGCCATGTTTTATTTTTGGGTATAAATTTCAGGAGATATTCTATTTTGGTCGCCTCATTTAACTAATATATGTTGTATGTTCTTTTTACACATATACCAAATATTAGATAGATTTTAGGCAAAAGTATGAACTTCTTTTTAGCTTCTTCTGTTTATGCATCAAAATTAAAATTTGTGAAAAATAAGGCACAATCATCAATAACAACATACCTAGTGGAATCCAATAAAGTGAGGCATGGAGAGGTACGTAGAGTGTACGCAAACCTTACCACTACATAGTAGAGTGGAGAGGATGTCACACGCCGAGCCTACACCATGGACGTGGCCAGTACTCGAAGACCATTACTAGTCCCAAAGCGAACCCTTGGCATGGCTACTTAACTCAGCGGAAGACTTAACTCAACATAATAAACTCAAATAATACTTTAAATGATAAAGTCTGGCCAAAATGGCAACTATGTCTCAAAAGCAAATATCTGTAATTACATAGATAAGAGACTTAACTACTGTCTGACTGTCTATGAAGCCTCTATAATACTAAGATGGATGTTGGGACAGACCCCACAACATCCTAATAAAGAAAAACTAGGAAAGCGAATAAAAGAAACCTCCGAAATACAAGGAGGCTCACCACTGACTCTCGGGTGCTCGATTAGATCAACGGCGCGCTGGATGCTGATCCTGGTTACCCGTGTCTGCATCATAATAAGATGCAGGTCAACTGGCATCAGTACATTGAATGTACGAGTATGCGAGTTGGAATGCTAAACAACAACTTAAGCTTAAAAAGAGTAAGAAGGAACAATTACCTTGGCTCTGTACAACTCATGAATAACTAAACTCAATATAAAGCAATAAGACACATGCAATATATACAAAGCTTGTAAAAAAGTGTAAACAACTTAGTTCGTTAAAGATAAATCAATAACAAACTCAACTTCACTTAAATATAAAAGTAATATAAATTTTGTGAGAGTTTCTCTAACCGACAACCACCAATATGAGCCTAAGTGGTAATACAACGTCTTGCCCACGCTGCCAGAACTGTCCTATACTTTGCCGTCATATAGAACGCTTAACCTAGTGGATCCACTAGTCTATGCTAAAAGCATCTTAAGGATTCATCTAAAAAGTATGATCATTTACTACCCATGATGGCTACATGGTTTATGGAGACTTGAGTTAATATGAACTCACATCCCCATATCGGTGCTCAATATTACTCCAAAAATATACTTAGCTCTTATGTTTGTAAAAACAAAACTCTTTCTTGAATTGAGATAATTACTCAAAACTTAGCTTAAAAGCTCTGTTGGAATCGATGTTCCCTTTCTTGCTCAAATGTGAAAACATTTATAAACTCTTTGGGAATACTTAGTCCCCTTATAGCTTTTTGAGAAATGAACTCAACTCTTTCCTTTTTGCTTAACTTGACACTTGATCCTAAAAATGAAATTAAAACGTTTATTAAAGACTCTTGAAAACTTTAAGAGACTTTGCTTTGACTTGCTTCTTAACTTCTAGACTTGGCTCTTAACTTCTTTGACTTTGATCTTAACTTTCCTTGAATTGGATTACGGATTCAAGGTTCATGATCTCATGTTTATGGATGATTTCATGATGTTTAGATGTACCTTAGAGTGTTGGAATCAACTAGAAAACATAGGTACATCGCTTAGGAACAAGTACAAAAAGGTGGGGAACAAATGGGGAGAACTGGCTTCCCTGGCACTCTGAGAGGCGCGGGGCGCCAGTCCTCAAAGTTCAGAGGACTGCTTTTGGTGCTCTGGCTGGTGCAATGCGCCAGAGGCCAAAGTGCAAAGGAACTTTTGTGGCGCTCTGGCAGGCACGACGCCCCAAGCCCTTGCCCAGAAACCCCCGACTTTTCTCCTTCATTGTTTATCTCTAAACCCTCCAATCTTCCCTAGTTCTTTACCCAAACACTTAGGGTCATTAGTACTCTCAACTTACAATAGATCTAACTCGAAAATCCACCCGAAAACACGAATCAAATCAACAAAAAACTTCAACAACAAAACCAATCAAGAACTTAACGATATCCTTAAAGAACTTCACCTTTTTACATGTAATCAACCCAAAATCGCTGAATTGAAACAAGTTGGTGTGTGGGTGAACTAACCCATCACTAAAATATCTCATATACCTTAATAGGGATCACCCCCGACGAATTCCCCTCGCATGCTTGGATGACCTTGGCGAATTCTAGCTTTCTTCTCCCGTTCTTTCTTTCTTTTTCTCTTCTCCAAGCCCTAAGCGTATTCTAGTTTTCCAAAACTGAATTAAGTTTTGTCTTTATCCCAATAAATCCCTAAAAGCGAATTAGGAATTTAATTAGAGAAAAGACTATTTTTCCCTTTCCTAAATCCGGATTGGGACTTTCCTCAATCCAACAACCCAACTTCTGAAAGGCATATCTTCCTCATACGATGTCTAAATCCCTCAAACGTAGCGGCGTTGGAAATATCTCTCCAAGGGATTTCCAACCATATCAATATCTGCTCCTAACCCCTCCTAATCTAGGAGTTATGACCGTTTGAAAATGGCCAAAACTCACTTTCTTAACTTAGACAATTTCTAGATTTCCTTGTTCTTTCCAAAAATCAATATTTTCATATTTTAAACTCTTTATAGTTGTTTCTAGGTGCGAGATGTTACAATATCTCTCCCTTGGGAACATTTGACCTTGAATGAGCTTTATTTCACTAAGCTAAGGGTAGCAACATCAAGTTCAACACTCAACAAGCAGAAAGCAGGTAACAACATGCTTACTCAATAATTCAAGAAGTACTAAGAAGAGAATTAGTACCTTGATCTACGTTTTCTCCGAATTCAAAGAGATGTGGATATCTCTTCTTCATATCCTCTTCAGTTTCCTAAGTAGCTTCTTCAACAAATTGGTTCCTCAAAAAGACTTTGACTGATGCAACTTCTTTTGTTCTCAACCTGCGAACTTGGCGATCTAAAATATGAACTGGATTCTCCTCATAAGATAAATTTTCTTTAATCCCCACATTTTCACTCTGTACTATCAATGAAGGATCTCCCATGCACTTCTTCAACATGGAGATGTGAAATACCGGATGCACTGCTGCTAACTCTTGAGGTAGCTCCAACTCATAAGCTACATTGCCAATCCTCTTGACTATGCAATAAGGTCCAATATACCGGGGACTAAGTTTCCCCTTTTTACCAAACCTCATAACACCCTTCATGGGTGAAACTTTCAAATACACTAAATTATCTACTTCGAACTCTAGTGGCCTTCTCTTAACATCTGTGTAGGATTTTTGACGATTTTGTGCCGTTTTCAGCCTCTCTTGAATCACCTTCACCTTTTCCATAGCTTCGTGAACCAAATCCGATCCTATCAACCCTGATTCACCAACTTCAAACTATCCAATAGGAGATCTGAATCTTCTCCCAAAAAGAGTTTCATAAGGAGCCATTTGGATGCTAGCCTGAAAACTGTTGTTGTAAGCAAACTCTATGAGAGGCATGTGATCATCCCAATTCCCTTTGAAATCAATCACGCTGGCCCTCAACATATATTCTAAGGCATGAATAGTACGCTCTGCTTGCCCATCTATCTGAGGATGAAATACAGTACTTAAATTCACCTTCGAACCCAAACCTTTATGGAAAGATTTCCAGAACTATGCAGTAAATTGTGCACCTCTATCTGAAATAATGGAGACCGGAACTCCATGAAGTCTTACCACTTCTTGAATATATAGCTTAGCATAATCTTCTGCAGAATGGGTAGTCTTTACCGGCAAAAAGTAGGCTGATTTTGTCATTCTGTCGACAATCACCCAAATAGAATCATGTTGTCTGGGAGACCTTGGCAAACCTGTGATGAAATCCATATTGATCATCTCCCACTTCTATTCTAGAAGTTCTATATTCTACGCTAAACCACCGGGCCTTTGGTGCTCGACTTTCACTTGCTGGCAATTTGGACACTTGGCAACAAATTCAGCAATGCCCTTCTTCATGCCATTCCACCAATATACTTTTTTCAAATCACGATACATCTTGGTGGAACCCGGATGAATGGAATATCTGGAGCTATGAGCTTCCTCCATGATGCTCTCTTGGAGTCCATCCACCATTGGTACACACAACCTACCTTGATATTTCAACACACCATATCCCCCTTGTTCAAAAGCTAATACTCTTTGCTTTTGAACATTTGCCTTTAAGTCAAGCAAAATGGGGTCTTGGTTTTGCTTTTCCTTCACTTCTGACACTAGTGATGATTTAGCCCCTTCGTCACCACTATTCCTCCTTCTGTGGAATCCATAAGTCTAACTCCCAAGCGTGCAAGTCTGTGCATATCTTTGGCTAACTCCCTCTTTTCTTCCTCAACATGGGTGATACTACTCATAGATAACCTGCTTAAAGCATCAGCAACAACATTAGCCTTACCTGGATGGTAAATAATACTCATGTCATAATCCTTGAGTAATTCCAACCACCTCTTCTGTCTAAGATTGAGCTCCTTCTGAGTGAACACATATTGCAAGATCTTGTGATTAGTGAATATATCAACATGAATACCATACAAGTAGTGTCGCCAAATCTTCAAGGCAAACACTACCGCAGCCAACTTTAAGTCATGGGTTGGATAATTCTTCTCATGAACCTTCAACTGTTTGGAGGCATAAGCTATCACCTTGCTATTCCGCATTAACACACAACCCAAACCAACTCTGGATGCAACACAATATACCACAAAACCTTGAGTACCTTCTAGTAAGTTCAAAGTTGGGGCAGTAGTCAGCCCCTTCTTCAATTCCTGAAAGCTTTTCTCACAAGCTTCAGACCATTGAAATTTCACTGTCTTTTGAGTCAACTTGGTCAAAGGAGACGAAATAGACAAGAACCCATCTACAAACCTTCTATAATAGCCAGCTAAACCCAAGAAACTCTAAATATCAGTTGGAGATGTGGATCTAGGCCAATTCTGCACTGCCTCAATTTTCTGAGTATCAACTCTAATACCATCACCAGAAATAATATGGCCCAAGAATGCCACACACTCAAGCCAAAACTTACACTTAGAGAACTTGGCATACAACTTCTTATTTTTTAAGGTCTGAAGAACTATTCTAAGATGACTAGCATGATCTTCTTCATTCCTTGAATAGATTAGTACGTCATCAATGAAGACGATGACAAACATATCTAAATAAGGTTTGAAAACTCTGTTCATAAGATCCATGAACGCTGCTGGTGCATTGGTCAAACCAAAAGACATGACCAAGAACTCATAATGACCATATCTAGTCCTGAATGTTGTCTTTGAAATGTCGCATTCCCGAACTTTCAACTGATAGTAGCCTGATCTGAGGTCAATTTTCGATAAATAGGTGGCACCCTGAAGTTGATCAAATAAATCATCTATACTTAGAAGAGGATACTTATTCTTGATGGTAACCTTATTTAATTGACGGTAATCTATACACATCCTAAGGGAACCATCTTTCTTTCTCACAAACAAGACCGGTGTGCCCAAAGGTGAGACACTTGGTCGAATAAAACCATTATCTAGGAGATCTTTCAACTGCTCTTTCAACTCTGCTAGTGTCATTTTGTATGGCAGAATAGAGATAGGACGAGTATCTAGAATGATGTCTATACCAAAGTCTATTTCTCTCTCAGGAGGGACTCCGGGTTGATCATCAGGAAAAACTTCTGGAAACTCTCTTACTATAGGAACTGACTGAATGGGAGGTACCTCAACACTTGAGTCATTAACTCAGACTAAGTGATAGATACAACCTTTCGAAACTAACTTTCTCACCTTAAGCTATGAAATGAAATGACCTTTAGGCACAGCTGAACTACTACTCCACTCTATGACTGGCTCATTAGGAATCTAAAACTTAAGAACTCGAGTTCTACAATCTATTGATGCATAACAGGCATGAAGTCAGGTCCATACCTAAAATGACATCAAAATCTACCATGTCTAATTTAACTAAATCAGCCATGGTATCTTTGTGATTGATGGAAATAGGACAATCACGATAAACTCTTTTTGCTAAAATAGACTCCCTAACAGGTGTGGAAACATAGAAAGGTTCACAAAGTTTCTCAGGGATAACATCAAACTTGTTTGCAACATAAGGGGTCACAAAAGATAAACTTGCTCCTGGGTCTAGCAAAGCATAAACATCAAAAGCAAAGACTTTGATCATACCAGTGACAACATCTGAAGAGTTCTCTTGCTCTTGGTGATTGGTGATTGCATAAAGGTGGTTTGCTCCTCCGCCAGTACCACAAGTAGCTCATCCAGGTGCAGCCCTGTCTGGTGGAGTAACTGATGAAGACTGGGCTCTATTGCCTGGATTCCCACTACTTTGCTTATTCTTAGGACACTCTTTCAAGAAGTGTCCCTCTTGTCCACACATGAAACAACCTGTCAAACCATCACGACACTTACCTGGGTGGGTTCTCCCACACTTAGCACATGTGAGGGCCCAACTACCTCCTTGTGCCACACTACCCTGGGACTGGGCTGGTTTAGATATGAAGTTCTGTGAATTCTGACCATAGTATTCACCTTTGTTTCGAGGTACAGGTGCACTAGCAGATGATGGAGAAGGCCTTTTTTGCTTCTGCTGAAAGGACGAACGATTCACATTGCCTTTCTACTGCCCAAACTTATTCCTTGTCTTCGTTTTCTTACTTTTGAACTCTTCCATGTCTCTCAGCTTCTCTTCCTCAACCTACTGAACATAAACCATCAACCTTGATATGTCCATGTCACATATCAGCATCGCTGCCCTACCCTCTTTGCTTAACAGATGACCCAAGCCAGCAATAGGCAAACTCATTCTGCTCATCATGTCCTTAACCATTTCAGGAGCATAGCGGGACAATTGGGTGAACTTCAATCCATACTCATGCACACTCAAGGAATCTTGTTTCAGTGTAAGAAACTCTCATACCATATCCTCTTTCAGTTCTCGGGAAAGAAACGCCCCAAGAAGGCTTCTTAAAAACAAGCCCAACTAGCAAGTGGTGCATTCTCAGGTCTACCCCCTTTCCACTGATCAAACCATGTTCTAGCAACATTCTTCAGTTGATATGCAGCTAGTTCAACCCTTCTTGCATCAGCAACATGCATCACCTTAAAAACCTTTTTCAGTTCCTCAACAAAAATTTTCGGGTCTTCAGTAGTGATCGAACCAGTGAAACTTGGAGAATTCATACTCAAGAATTCGCGAATCCTCGAAGTGTCAGCCTCATCTTGCCTTGGTCCTCTTGGCTGCCCAACCTAGTTAGTCACAGCTTGGCTCAGCATCCGAATAGCATCATGGAATTCTACATTTGTGACCTCGCCTTAAGGTTGCATATTTGGTGCATTAGGTACTCCTTACTATTGTAGTTCAATATTTCTCCTAGTTGGACGACCTCGTGCTACTCTTCGTGGAGGCATGGGTATCTGAAACACGCACAAGCACGAATTAGAGATAAACTCTAACGCATGAGATAGATATGAAGGAAGTGAAGAATTTCCTAAATGTTGTAGCCTCCTAATTATAGATATGGCGTGTTTCACACCGATAACTAGGAATCTACAGACACGACTTCATAGACTCCCTAGGACTCTTAAACTCTGTCCTTTGATACCAAGTTTGTCACTCCCCGAGTCTACACCCTGGATGTGGCCGGCACTTGGACACCATTGTTGGTCCAAAAGCGAACTGTTGGCCTGGCTACTTAACTCAGCGGAAGACTTGGCTCAATAGAATAAACTCAAATAATACTTTAAAGGATAAATTCTGGCCAAAATGGCAACTATGTCTCAAAAGCAAATATTTATAATTACATAGTTAAGAGACTCAACTACTGTCTGACTATCTATGAAGCCTCTATAATACTAAGATGGATGTTGGGACAGACCCCACAACATCCTAATAAAAAAAAACTAAGAAAGTGAATAAAAGAGTCCTTCGGAATACAAGGAGGCTCACCCCTGACTCTGGGGTGCCCGACTAGATCAATGGCGCGCTGGATGCTGATCCTGGTTACCCGTGTCTGCATCATAATAAGATGCAGGCCAACTGTCAACAATAAATCGAATGTACGAGTATGCGAGTTGGAATGCTAAACAACAACTTAAGCTTGAAAAGAGTAAGAAGGAACAATTACTTTGGCTCTATACAACTCATGAATAATTGAACTCAATATAAAGTAATAAGACACATGTAATATATACAAACCTTGTAAAACAGTGTAAACAACTTAGTTCGTTAAAGATAAAGCAATAACAAGCTCAATTTTACTTAAATATAAAAGTAATATAAATTTTGTGAGAGTTTCTCTAACCGATATCCACCACAATGAGCGTAAGTGGTGATACAACGTCTTGCCCACGCTGCCAGAACTGTCCTATACTTTGCCGTCATATAGAACGCTTAACCTAGTGGATCCACTAGTCTATGCTAAAAGCATCTTAAGGATTCATCTAAAAAGTATGATCATTTACTACCCATGATGGCTACATGGTTTATGGAGACTTGAGTTAATATGAACTCACATCCCCATATCGGTGCTCAATATTACTCCAAAAATATACTTAGCTCTTATGTTTGTAAAAACAAAACTCTTTCTTGAATTGAGATAATTACTCAAAACTTAGCTTAAAAGCTTTGTTGGAATCGATGTTCCCTTTCTTGCTCAAATGTGAAAACATTTATAAACTCTTTGGGAATACTTAGTCCCCTTATAGCTTTTTGAGAAATGAACTCAACTCTTTGCTTTTTGCTTAACTTGACACTTGATCCTAAAAATGAAATTAAAACGTTTATTAAAGACTCTTGAAAACTTTAAGAGACTTTGCTTTGACTTGCTTCTTAACTTCTAGACTTGGCTCTTAACTTCTTTGACTTTGATCTTAACTTTCCTTGAATTGGATTACGGATTCAAGGTTCATGATCTCATGTTTATGAATGATTTCATGATGTTTAGATATACCTTAGAGTGTGGGAATCAACTAGAAAACATAGGTACATCGCTTAGGATCAAGTACAAAATGGTGGGGAACGAATGGGGAGAACTGGCGTCCTTGGCGCTCTGAGAGGCGCGGGGCGCCAACCCTCAAAGTTCAGAGGAACTTTTGTGGCGCTCTGGTAGGCGCGACGCCCCAAGCCTTTGCACAGAAACCCTCGACTTTTCTCCTTCGTTTTTCATCTCTAAACTCTCCAATCTTCCCTAGTTCTTTCCCAAAACACTTAGGGTCATTAGTACTCTCAACTTACAACAGATCTAACTCGAAAATCCACCCGAAAACACGAATCAAATCAACAAGAAACTTCAACAACACAACCAATTAAGAACTTAACGATGTCCTTCAAGAACTTCACCTTTTTACATGTAATCAACCCAAAATCGCTGAATTGAAACAAGTTGGTGTGTGGGTGAACTAACCCATCACTTAAAGATCTCACATACCTTAATAGGGATCACCCCCGATGAATTCCCCTTGCAAGCTTGGATGACCTTGGCGAATTCTAGCTTGCTTCTCCCATTCTCTTTTTCTCACTCTTCTTCAAGCCCTAAGCGTATTCTAGTTTTCCAAAACTGAATCAAGTTCTGTCTTTATCCCAATAAATCCCTAAAAACGAATTAGGAATTTAATTAGAGAAAAGCCTATTTTGCCCTTTCCTAAATCCGGATTGAGACTTTCCTCAATCCAACAGTCCAACTTCCGAAAGGCATATCTCCCTCATACGATGTTGAAATCGCGCAAACGTGGCGGTGTTGGAAAGATCTCTCCAAGGGATTTCCAACCATATCAAGAGCTGCTCCTAACCCCTCCTGACCTAGGAGTTATAACCATTTGAAAATGGACAAAACTCACTTTCTTAACTTAGACAAAATTTTCAGATTTCCTTATTCTTTCCAAAAATCAATATTTTCATATTTTAAACTCTTTATAGTCGTTTCTAGGTGCGAGATGTTACGGAGGCTATTTTCAAAAGTGTAACGACCTGATTCCGTCGTTAGGGAAAAGCGAATGGAAAAATAATTGAGGTCAAAAAACTTTTTGGTAGTAACTTGAAATTTCTCAACCTAGTCCAGATTTGGACGAAATCGAAATCAGTAAGTTCTAGGAAAATCTGGTAACAATTGAGAGATATAATTATGAATTTGATCATATGAGTAGATAGCTAAAGGTTGAGGAACACGTACAACTTTACGGAATTGAATTCGGGTGGGTAGAACTCCTGAAACTGATCTTAGCGTGAACGGATATTTTCTGAGTGTCGTGGGGTGAAGGTGTGTTGTGAAATGGGGGTTTGGAACTCATATTCCAACGTTTTGTCAACTATATATTAAGATTAAAAATATGTTTATGAACTAGTTTGAACCACTTAGAAACTTAACCTAATACCTTCTTAATATAAAAATAGATAATACTATTTTTCTGTACTAATGGTGTGTAGTTACATGCACACACATAATTATGTATAGGCTTTAAACTAAAACAAAAAACAAAAAAAATAATGTATAGGCTTAAAAAAAAATACGAAATTTATAGTCTAAACTCTAGACATATTGACATAGCCGAACTATAAAAGGGCAGAGCTACTCATGTAATGATGAACCACATACTTATTACTACAACTTTGTGATATATCATAGCAAAAAATTGAATCTTCAAGGAAAGTTGATTTCTGAGATAAATATCAAATGTGATGGAGCTGTGTTTCATGAAATAATTAAGTACAAACCACATATATGATATCTTCCGTATATGCTCTGATAAGATACAAAATATGGATATTCATGAAGGTGAATTAGGCAATATTGGCTCTGTTAAGTCTTGGAAATTTACCCATGGTAAATCCGTATTATACTTGATTTCAACATTTAGTCTTGTAGGCTCATTTTTCTTGTTCAAATTGTAGGTAAGCTATAGGAGATCATTTCCTCGAAAAAAGTTTAGACATCTAGCTCAAACTTATCCATTCATTAATTTGATCCAACATTTTTATGAATTGAAATCGTTTTTAACCCATTCAGATTCAATTCATTTCACTTGATCATTTAAAAAGCAAAATTAGTAGTATGCAATATTTACTATATTTTTTTGCAGGTGGAAAAGAGATTGTTGTAAAGGAAGCAATTGAAGAAATGGATGATGAAAAGAAGTTGATTAAAAAAAAAGTAATTGAAGGTGATTTGTTGGAGTATTATAAATCATTTTACGTCACTATTCAGGTTGAGATAAAGGATGAAAGTAACTTAGTTACTTGGATCATGGAATTTGAAAAGAAGAATGTAAATGTGCCAGATCCACACACATATGGAATTATGCCTCAGTGTCACTAAAGATATTGCACTCACAATCTCAATTAGTGATACATATTATTATTATTATTATTATTATTATTATTATTATTAATATGTACTTGGAATAAAAGCCTACGTCGATGGATATTGATAAACAGAAATAAAAGTTTGGAAACTAATTCTCTTTATTTACATATATGTATGCAAGTCTGTAATGAAATCGATAATATTATATTGAATAAAATCTCCATAAGTCCATTTCTATGATAATAATTATAACAAAAAACTAGCTAGAGACATTCAGTGGCGAAGTCAGAATATTGACCAAGGCATGTGTAACGAACCTTTTTCGTCGTTATAGAAAAGCCAATGGGGGAAAGAATTGGGGCCAAAAAACTTTTGAGTAGTAACTTTGGATTTCCCAACCTAGTCGAGATTTGGACGAAATCAGAGTCGTTAAGGTGTAGGAAAATCTGATAACAATTAGGTGACTTACTTATGATTTTGATTACATGAGTGGTTAGATAAGTCGTTAAAGAATCTGTACGACCTTACGGAATTAAATTCGGGTGAGTAGAACTCCCGAAATCGATCCTAGTGTGAACGGTATTTTTTTAGCGTCGTTGGTTAAAGGTGTGTTGTGAAATGGGGGTCTTGGAATTATTAAAATAGCTCGTTGATTTCGTGCAAGCCACTGGGGAGGGATTTCTGCCGCCAGGGCGTGACCGCTGTAGTGGGGTGAGGATCGTTGTGGTGGGTTCGACGCAACTTACGGTCGTAAATAAATCCCAAAACGTCTTTATTCTGCACTTTTCGACTTTGAGAGCTAAGGAACGACCCCAGAAGAGTTCTTGACCCTTTTTCACCATTCTTGAGGCTAAAGATAAGGTTTTAACTCCCTGAATCCATTTTTTGATTTGTAGAACGTAGTTTCTTGGGTAATTATCATTGGGGAAAGGTTGTGATCTGAAGTTAATGGTGGAGAAGCCCTAATATGGTATCAGGATCAAGGTTTCACCTAGGGTTGATATTATTGATTATGATCCGGGTAATTAGGCCTCGTTTATTGATCCTTGCTTTAATTGTATATTTTTAGACCACGAACAAGCTAGAAGAATCTGGAAAGGGAAGATTCAAGTGCCTTAGGGGATTCAAGCTTGGATTCGAGGTAGGTGATGGTTGTGATTTCATGTTGGTGTGATATATGGTTGTAATTGCTCATTATAATGTATGTATGCGAATGTTGCATTATTGATCACCCTAATCGTAAATGAGGAAAATTGAATAATTGTATACAATGAATCACCTCTTGTTGTATGATTGTGAGAATATACATTGTGATTGTGATTGTGGTTTGTTGAATGGATCGGGTGTTACGTTTCGACACACTAACTTGGATCAGTTGCCACATTCCTACATAATTATGGGATCGATTGTCATGTTCCGTCATAAACATTGGATCGGGTACCACGAATCGGTACACTAATAGTTTGGGTGTGGGTTCCATGAGAGGACCATTGAATTGGGTTTCGTGGGACGACCATTGAATTGTGTTTTGTATCTCACTACTAAAAAATTAGTGAATACCAACCTACAAATACCGACCTCCGGAGGTCGATATTCCCTGAAATACCGACCTAAAACCGACATCCTAACTTAGGTCGGAAAAAGCTTGGTCGCTATTAATACAGACCTCTGGAGGTCGATATTTACTGACCTCTTGAGGTCAGTATTTATTTTATGTCTGAAAATTCATATATTATTATTTTCGACTTCCTGAGGTCAGAATTGGAATACCGACATCCGGAGGTCGGTATTTTTATTTTTGTAATATTGAAATTCTGGCCTCCAGAGGTCGATATTTTTATTTTGGTAATGTTGAAATTCTAACCTCCGGAGGTTAGTATTTTTATTTCTGTATTTTTAAAATTCCGACCTCCGGAGATCGGTAATTTTATTTTTGTAATGTCGAAATTCCGACCTCCGGAGGTCGGTATTTTTATTTTTGTAATGTTGAAATTCTGACCTCTAGAGGTCGGTATTTTTATTTTTGTATTTTTAAAATTCCGACCTCCAGAGGTCGGTATTTTTCTTTTTGTATTTTTAAAATTCCGACCTCCGAAGATTGGTATTTTTATTTTTGTAATGTTGAAATTTCGACCTCTGGAGGTTGGTATTTTTATTTTTGTAATGTTGAAATTCCGACCTTCGGAGGTCGATATTTTTATTTTTTTATTTCTGAAATTCTGACCTCCGGAGGTCGGTTTTCTTCTACAAAACAAGTTGCAAATTGCTGCAATTTTTAGTTGTTCACCTGCATATTTATACCAAAACAACCCAAAGCCAAATAAACTTCATCCAACCAAAACAACATAATATTTTCAACATATACATTAAACTATTTCAAAATAAACTTCATCCAACTTCAAAATAAACTAAAATACGATCAAATTAAACAATTCCAAAAATATAGAAGTCTAAAATGTCAAATAGATACAACTACTCCTTATTATTCTCACTCTCCTTGTCAGACTTACCATTCTCATCACCCTCACTTTCCTTATCAGACTTATCATTCTCTTCACCATCCTGATCAGATCCATCACTACTGGCCGAACATGGAGGAAGAATATTTCCTGATTCAAAAAGAAAAGTTAGTTGGGCCTGAAGTGCTGCATACCTCTTGTTCTCTACCTCCTTTGCTGCCGCAATCTCCTCCTCTCTTTTTCTTCTCTCTTTTTCTCTCTTTCAGCTACAGCAGCAAGCTCGGCATTGAGATAAGCTATCTTACTCTCCATTGAAGATATTGTCTCTCTATCCCCGCCATCAAAGCTTGAGGATGATGAACCACAATACCAAGACTTCTTCTTTTGATACGCCTTTTCTGGATAGCCATGGATTGAACCTTTAATCGGTTCACCAGCACTCTATTTCCAAAGATTCTCGTTTTCTTCTTGTGTAAATGGTCTGTCTTGACTCTCAAGAGGTAGAGTACTACGATATTCCTGAGATATTCGTATATACCTATCCTGTAATTTAAACAAAGAACTCTATGAATAAGAATGTAATATATACAAGGATAAGAAAAAAAGATTAGTTTGAATGGAGTTCTTACATATGTCTCTTGAGCACGTGGCTCAATCCATCTTTCTTCTTCTGTGGGGTTCGTACTCTTCTTGACGTGAATAACCTTGAACATCTCTGTTATAGCTACCAGCCTACCCAACTCTTTTTCCTGCAAATAACATATATAGAATATGATCTCATTAATCTCCAAAAAGTACTAATCAAAAAAGAAAAAAAATATTTTACTAAATTAAGAAAGTATACCATTTTTTCCTTCCTAGTAACCTGGCTAATAGCTCCACCAGTGTGCAAAGAGTCTCCCTTTTTTGATGTGTGAGCCATCTTCCCAATCTCACTCCTCTTTTTAAATTCTTCATCAGTACTCCAATGTTATAGTAATAGAGCCCATCGATCCGGTAACATAAACTTAGGCATTCTGTTTTCTCTCCGACAGTCACAAAATGTGCTAGAAAGCAACTTTGAAGCTTTAAGCTTGAAGTTCACTTGAATGTCATCCTCATGTTCGGGAGCCCATAAATAATATTTCTGTAATAAAAAATAACTAAATATTTATTGTTCAAATGACTAGAGAATTTAAATGTATATGATGTGAATTTAATTTATATATATTCTTACCTTAAATTCGTTGAACATCTGCCCTTGGGTGTTAAGTGGAATCAAACTCCTATTCGGATACACACCATTATAGTGAGTTCCGATGCACTTTAAAATAATGTTTGCCATACCACATTTCAGACGTAAGCTGAAATATGAGTTCATTGACAAAGTAGATCGAGTAAACAAAAAATAATCAATCAATTAAAACATAAATAAATAAATGAAAGATAAAACATAATTAAATCATACTTGTATCCTAATGGCTCGATGACGAGTCTCCGAAAATTGTCTCTATTGCCTGGCTGATGACCATGTGCATCTGAGTGCTGGGTGGTGGGAGTATTAGGCTCTGAGCCATTGGATTCAAGATGAAGATTGGAAAGTCCAATTGATCCACTACTAGTATCCAAACTATTGCACTGACTAGCACTAGATGATGGTATGGTAGACTCACAACCAAGATGTGAATAGCCCTGCAATGTTTGGTACCCCGAACTAGGTACCACAGCGGGTGTAGATATAGTATAACCAGATTGTGGAGCCACATGAGTAGATGCATTATCTGGCTGGTGTGCCGAGTGAGTAGTTGAAACTGAGGCTCGTTTTGAAATATTAACTCAAGAGGGCTTATCAGATATCACGACCTCAGTGAGCCTTCTCATAGCATTGGCCTTAAAATTCTTTTTTGGATTAGCGGATTTTTTTTATTTACCCTTATCTTTATCTACCATCTATATCAATTAAATATAAAGATTAAAACAAAGTAGTACAAAATAATGTCACTAACTAACCCATGATATTTATTTTAACTTATTTAAACAACTTAACAACTTTTTAACTTTAACTACATTAGTTTTGACTTAATTCCAACAACTAAATTCACTAACTAAATCACAATATTTATTTTAACTCATTTAAACAACTTTTTAACTTTAACTACATTAGTTTTGAATTAATTCCAACAACTAAATTCACTAATTAAACCACATTATTTATTTTAACTTATTTAAACAACTTAACAACTTATTAACTTTAACTAGTTTAGTTTTGACTTAATTCCGACAACTAAATTCACTAACTAACCCACATTATTTATTTTAACTTATTCAAACAACTTAACAACTTTTTAACTTTAACTAGTTTAGTTTTGACTTAATTCCGACAACTAAATTCACTAACTAACCCACAATATTTATTTTAACTTTTTTAAACTTAACAACTTTTTAACTTTAACTACATTAGTTTTTTACTTAATTCCAACAACTAAATTCACTAACTAAACCACAATATTTATTTTAACTTATTTAAACAACTTAACAACTTTTTAACTTTAACTAGTTTAGTTTTGACTTAATTCTGACAACTAAATTCACTAACTAACCCACAATATTTATTTTAACTTATTTAAACAATTTAACAACTTTTTAACTTTAACTACATTAGTTTTGACTTAATTCCAACAACTAAATTCACTAACTAAACCACAATATTTATTTTAACTTATTTAAACAACTTAACAACTTTTTAACTTTAACTACATTAGTTTTGACTTAATTCCAACAACTAAATTCACTAACTAAACCACAATATTTATTTTAACTTATTTAAACAACTTAACAACTTTTTAACTTTACCTAGTTTAGTTTTGACTTAATTCCAACAACAAAATTCACTAACTAAACCACATTATTTATTTTAACTTATTTAAACAACATAACTTTTTAACTTTAACTACATTAGTTTTGACTTAATTCCAACAACTAAATGCACTAACTAAACCACATTATTTGTTGTTAACTTATTTAAACAACATAACAACTTTTTAACTTTAACTACATTAGTTTTGACTTAATTCCAACAACTAAATTCACTAACTAAACCACATTATTTATTTTAACTTATTTAAACAACTTAACAACTTTAACTAGTTTAGTTTTGACTTAATTCCGACAACTAAATCCACCAACTAAACCACAATATTTACTTTAACTTATTTAAACAAACTTAACTTTTTAACTCTAACTACATTAGTTTTGACTTAATTCCAACAACTAAATTCACTAACTAAACCACATTATTTATTTTAACTTATTTAAACAACATAACAACTTTTTAACTTTACCTAGTTTAGTTTTGACTTAATTCCAACAACTAAATACACCAACTAAATCAATTTTATCATCTATAGGATCAAATAGTGTTGGTACTTATGCTTAACAAATATATTATTTCTAAATTTAAAGCTAAGTGTCAACACTAGATGGACACAAATTGATCTTGCAAGAAAATCAATTTTGTCATCAATAGGAACAACTAGTGTTGGTACTTATGCTTAACAAATATATTATTTCTAAATTTAAAGCTAAGTGTCAACACTAGATTGACACAAATCGATCTTATAGAAAATCAATTTTGTCATCAATAGGATCAACTAGTGTTGGTATTTATGCTTAACAAACACACTATTCCTAAATTAAAGCTTATTATCAACACTAGATGAACACAAATCGATCTTGCAAGAAAATTAATTTTGTCATCAATAGGATCAACAAGTGTTTGTACTTATGCTCAACAAATATATTATTTCTAAATTTAAAGCTAAGTGTCAACACTAGTTGGACACAAATCGATCTTGCAAGAAAATCAATTTTGTCATCAATAGAATCAACTAGTGTTGGTACTTATGCTTAACAAATATATTATTTCTAAATTTAAAGCTAATTGTCAACACTAGATGGACACAGATAGATCTTGCAAGAAAATCAATTTTGTCATCAATAGGATCAACTAGTGTTGGTACTTATGCTTAACAAACACATTATTCCTATATTAAAGCTTAATATCAAATACTAGATGGACACAAATCGATCTTGCAAGAAAATCAATTTTGTCATCAATAAGATCAACTAGTGTTGGTACTTATGCTTAACAAACACTCGATCGATACAAAAAAATTATCACAAAATTAAAGCTAAGTATTAACACTAGATGGACACAAACACATTATTGAAAACAATTGTACTTGAACTTAAGAAATTTAGAAGCATCAACCTTATCTCCAACTTTGATGAAAGAAGCAATATAGTCTTGTATCAACTTTTTTAGATGTTGAGCTTCCTCAGTTGCCTGACACGAAAAGTTCTTAAATTAGTTAAATATAAACTTCATATCCAAGAATATTAGTTATATATATATTCAAGTTTTAATAAGTTTAAGTTTCAATTCAAGTTCATATCTAATTTCTAAACTTAATTAGTTATATATTCAAGCTAATTAGTTCCAAGTTCAAGTTCTAATTTCAAGTTCATATTCCTAATTAAGTTCAATTTATAGTAAATTCAAGTTATAATTAATTATAAGTTCTAATTAAGTTGTAATTCAAATCCCTAAAATTCTAAATTCAAACTAGCTAGCTAGTGTCCCAACTTCAAACTATTAATTAGTCCTGAAATATCAAATATAATTCAAACTATTAGTCCTAAATTCCAAATTCAAACTAGCCTTAAAATCACAAATTGAAAGTACTCCTAGAATTCAAAAATCAAACTATAGTGCTAAAATCCCAAATTCAAACTATTAAAAGTCTTAAAATCTTAATAATAATTCAAACTAGTCCTAAATTCAAAATTCAAACTAGTCTTAAAATCACAAATTCAAACTAGCCCTAAAATCCCAAAATCTAACTAGTGCTAAAATCCTAAATTCAAATTAGCTAGCTATTCCTAATCCCAAATTCAAACTATTAGTCCTAAAATCTCAATAATAATTCAAACTAACTCAAATAATACCCAAATTCAAACAACTCCTTAAATACCCTAATTCAATCTAATCTTACAATTCCAAAATCAAACTAATTAACTCAAAAAATACCGAATTTCAAACAAATCCTAAGATACCCTAATTCAAACTAACCCTAACATTAAAATTTTCAATTCACAAGCAAGAAACACAAACTAGCAATCAAATAATCCCTAATTCAAACTAACAATCAAAAACCCTAAATCATTCACTTACTAACTAACAATCAATCAAACTAACAATCAATAAAACTAAGTATATTAGTACTCTAATTTTGAGACACTTCAACTAAATAGAAACAAAAGTAATCTTTTATGGAGGTTCTAAAAATTCACCTTGAGTAAGAAGGTCAGGGATGGTGGCGCGAACTGAGAAAGCTGATATGGAGGCAGTGTCGGTCGGTCGAGAGGCGGCCCGACCTCCTGCTGATGGGCACGACCCGTAGCTGTGCGCGACCTTCCTCTACCTCTGTAGTTGCGCGCGACCTTCCTCTACTGCTGCGATGGTGGCGGGGATGGTGGCATGGCGTCGGTCGGGGAGGGTGGGGATGGGCGCCGATGGGGTGGGTCAAGTGTGGGGAGTGAGACTTCACTTAGGTTTTGAGACTTCACTTAGGACTTAGGAGTGAGACTTGATATTATCCTTCTTTTTTTAAGAGAAATGTTTAATTTACTGACCACGAAATGTCGGTATTTTTAAAAATAATTATCTATGTTTAAAAATATTTAACAAATAACAACATCATGAAGTCGATATTATTTAAATAAAATAATAATTTAAATATACCGACCTCTTTAGGTCGGTATTTATTAATTTATTTTAATATAAACTCAGCTCTTGAGGTAGATTTTATTAATTAAACATATATATATATATATATATATATATATATGATAAACAGAAGTTTAATTTAATAAATTTAATTTAACGATCAAGTTAATTTTATAAATTTAAATTACATAACTCCTAATTATATAAATTTATTAATTTTATTGATCAACAAAAGTTTATCAATATCAAATTTAATATATAAATCTCCTTGAATTGATCATCGGTATTTCTTTAATTGATAATGTATTTCATATTTAAACCACTAGTATATAAGACTTGATTTGTTAAACTACTCGAGGATTATATATTTATTAAATTAAACTTCTGTTGATGTGTAGTTAAATTTATATATATAAATTTAACTACACATCAACAGAAGTTTAATTTATCGATCAAGTTAATTTTATAAATTTAAATTATATAACTCCTAATTATATAAATTTAATTTTATTGATCAACAAAAGTTTATCAATATCAAATTTAATATATAAATCTCCGTGAATTGATCATCGGTATTTCTTTAATTGATAATGTATTTCATATCTAAACCACTAGTATATAAGACTTGATTTGTTAAACTACTCAAGGAGTATATAATTAATCAATGTATTTCATACTCCGATAAGGTATCGTTTACATGTCATCATAATTAGGAGGTGATCACTACACTTAACATCCATTCAATTAGATCGAACGTATATAATAATACTATCTCGCATTTCATACTCGAATGAATTATATGTTAGCTCTTCACCTCTACATCATGACATGAGATATTAAGTTCATGATTAGACGACGGACTGATAGAATTTGTACATTACTCTAGAAATATAAGTATAATTATCTCCTAATTCATATCAACGTAGTTTCATACTCTAAATATGGATTATAGATATTTTTTCATTTATTCCACGAATTCTAACTTTTTATTTATAAAAGTATACAAAATTGTTACACTTTTTGAACAATTAATTGTAGGTGTAAAATGAAATTTTAGTATTATGCACAATAGAAAAATTATGAGTATTAATAGGAATATTTTAAACAAATCGACCTACGGATGTCGCTTTTATTGAAAGTAATTAGATTTAATAAAATTACCGACGTCATGAGGTTGGTATCACATTAAATTTTAAATAAAAGTAATCATGTTAATTAAATAATATTGACATCGGGAGGTTGGTATTTTATATTAAATTATTTTTTAACTTGTATAAAACCGTCATTTGGAGGACAATTTATTTAAAGTTAATTGAAAATATTAATTTATTACATAACACAAAATCGTCCTCCGGAAGACGAATTAAATAAAATTAAATCAAAATAGAAAATAATACCGACATCAAGAGGTCGGTTTTTATTGTAATTCATTTTCTGGGAAAATTTTTGACCTCCTGAAGTCGGAATTTGGTTTTCCCGCAAACCGACCTCTGGATGTCGCTTTTAAAAGTAATACAATACCAACCTCCGGATGTCGCTTTAATTAATAGTAATTAGATGAAATAAAAATATCGACCTCATGAAGTCGGTATTTTAATTACATACTATTTAATTTTACCGACATTCAAAAGTCAGTATTATAAAATATTTAATTGAGAAAAAATTCCGACCTCAGGAGGTCGAAATTTTTAATGAATTACAATAAAAAATGACCTATTGATGTCATTATTATTTTCTCAATTAAATATAAAAAATACGGACCTCATGAGGTCGGTATTTTATATTAATTTATTTTTACTATTTAATTTTACCGACATCAAGAGGTCGGTTTTTATTGTAGTTCTTTTTTTTTTGGAAAAATTCCAACCTCCAGAGATCGGAATTTGATTTTCCCGCTTTATTTTGCTTAAAAACTGACTACTTGTAAATACCGACCTCCGGAGGTCGGAAATTACCGACCTCCATTTGAGGTCGGAAATTTTTAGGTCGGTATTCACTATTTTTTTAGTAGTGTCTACTTGTGATGATTTCATTCATACCTAATGTTGATTGATATTGGAAAACGGTATGTTGCTCTAAATTGATATAACAGTGATATGTGAGAATCATGAAACTTTTTGTTGTTTGTAATAGTTGACTAATATTGTATATGTTTAAGGTGACTATTGAGTGTGACCGGATTCAAGGGCGAACCAGTTTTTTCAGGCTGCAATGGATCTCTCTTGTTTAAGTCCACTCTTTTTAGACTCAGACTATTTGTTAAGGTGTTTGTTTAGTTTCGGGGTTGTACCCCTTGTTCTTAGACTTGCCGTTAGTAGAGTTTTGGTAGAATGACTTTCAGGTTCTAGGGTTATTTCCGCATTAGTTATTAGTTGTTAGTTGAACTTCCAGAGTTTATGGGGACTCCGTATTAATTATATTGTCATTTAAACCTGCTTCCGTATTTCTTAAATGTCTAGTTCTTCGATAAGTTGCTTAGTTGAGTTGTAATAATGGTTCTCCCACCGGAGGGTTAGTGTGGGTGCCAATCACGACGGTCTGGGTCGTGACAGCATGTAAAAATAAAAAGAAGAAAAATTGTGTAGAAGTGAGGAGTGTCAATATGTAATATATATACATAAAATATTATTTTATTCTAGCTAGCTGATGTTTGCGTAATCAAGGACACAACTTCCGATGCAAGTGTCTACGTGTAATTACCCTTCAGATCAATTTTAAATTAAAGAATTCTTTCCCTCGTATAGAGCATTCCTGTAGCGACCCCAAGTCATTTATGACTTGCTGGCACTGACCGTTCGGTCGCCTGGTCGTTCGTTTGGGTTTTAGGCCCGTTTGCCTGTTTTGGAGATTTGTATAACTTGAAAAGTTGACTTTGGTCAACCTTCTTGGGAGTCGTGCGCGGATGAAAATTCGACAGCTAGGTTAGCTTCGGAAGATCGATTTTGGTCTAGAACGACCCTTCGTTCGCTTCCCGAGGCTTTAGATGACATTTGTGGAATCGGCTCAAACGATACTGGGTGTGGGACCCACTTTTCATCGAACCAATATCCAAATGGAAATTCCGCCTTCACCGTTGAGTCCGAAATATCGTTTCCAATTAGATTCCATATATGGTTTGTATTTTTCCAATTCCGAACGAGTCCGGAACATCGAAATTTAAGTTTGAAGGGTTGTAGAATTTTGACGCGGCGGTGACGTGGCAGAGCCACGTGACGCCACGTGGCAGCGGCTGGAATTCCAGATTTAAGAACAAGTTCGTCCAAGTTTTTCCCTCAACTTCAACATAAGATTTCTCCTTCATTTTGAGTCCAAATTAGGTGCTTCAAGAGGCTAACTTTAAGAGAATTTCGTGGGGAATCTAGCGGTGATCTCGGAAACGTGAGAGGAGGCTTTGTTTGAGGTAAGGAATCGAATTTAGCCACTGCTAAGATGACTTTCGGATTGAATTGTTGTTGAATTTTGAAATGTGAGATCTTGATCATCTTAGGTCTGTTTTGAGTCATTCTTGAGGCTAACTTGTAGAGTTTTTTGCAAGGATCGTCGTGGTATAATTTGTTTGGGTTGAAAGGGTCTCGTTTCTCCAGAAATTGGTGATTAAGGGGCTGCCCATTTTAATTGTTGTGGCTGATTTACTGTGTTTTAGGCATATGTTTGTGCTAAAATTTTGGGGTATTAGTTTAGTAAGGTATTTGGAACGTTTCCACGGATTCGATTTTGAGATTCCAATTGTGGGCCCCACAATCCCGTTTTAGACCCGATTTTGGGTCCGTCTCCGAAAAATACAATTTTAGTGTCAATATATTCGTAATGACGAGGTGATTAACCTTTTGTTAGTGGGGAAGCGTTCGGAGACCGTTCGAAGGGGAAAAGATCAGGTACCGTAAGTTGGAGCACGCGTGGCGGCTTTCAGGTAGGCTATGGCTTTCTCTCGTGAGATTGAGCATGTTTAGGCATTTGTTTATTGATTTGCTTGAGTATGGAGGGGTTCGGGTGTTGAGCATGCTAAATTTCTATAGTTCCTGCCTTAGACCTTATTTCGGGAAAGTGTTGGATTATGACAGCATGTCTCTTGATATTATTGAATATCCATATCTTGTGGTGTATATGATAATATTGATTTGAAGTATGTTTGGCCTTAGTCTAGGCTTAGACTAGTGTTGCCATAGACTTGCGAGATTTCGGATGTCGTTGGGCAGTAGAACTTTATCCGACGCGTTTCGGACGGTCGGCTCCTTGTAGGCGATATAGCGGACTTGAGTCGATAGTCGGTAACTCGGCTTATGACCTTGTATCCATAATGCCCGCTTTTACGTTAGCTACGATGCAGGTTAGAGTTCGCGGTCCGGCTTACTTATGTCCAGGCTTAGCTACGGCACCCGGTTCGAGTCCGTGGTCCAGCTTACCCGTGATCCGGTTTTGGCTACGTGCCCGGTTAGAGTCCGTGGTCCAGCCCACCCGTGCCCGACCTTTGGCTACGACACCGGTTCGAGTCCGTGGTCCAGTCCATATAGGTTGACTCATTAGCTATAGTACCGGTTCGAGTCCGTGGTCCGGCTTGCACGTGGTGTATTCCCAATTTCTCACTAAAGCTTCAGTTAGTCTTGATTATTCTTATCTCGTAGGATGAGGTTTTGGAGGTTGGAGAGATTCCGATTAAAGTCCGAGACGTAATGAGATCCTAGAATATGATTGGGAACGGTTCGGTTAAAAGTCGGGAAATTAGTAATATTGTGATAGACCTTCTAGTTCTATTATTTAACTTTATCTCGCCGATGCATCTGCTTAGGGCTTATGGGGGTCCGTGCGGTGGTTTCTTTATTGTGCACGAGCGTACCCGTCGGGTTTATGGGAGCCCGGCGGAGTTAGTTAGATTACTTGTCTTTGTTGCTGTACGCTCGTGTACATACCCCCATTTACTACTTTTTGCACTTGATGTGACCCTTTATTTGCATTTCGTTTACTTTTGCTTATCTTGCTCGGTCGGCCTATGATGCCTCTTGGGTACTGTTGTTTTGGTACTCATGCTACGCTCCGCATCTATTTTGTGATGCAGGTCCGAGCACTAGTAGCCGGCGTTGATCGAGCTTGGAGTAGACTTATCCGGAGACGGGGGGTGAGCACACGGCGTTTTGTACTATTTCAGTCTCCATCTGTATATATAGACTTGTCTCTTTCCTTTCGAGACAGTCCAGTCTCTGTTGTCTAGTTTTGGGACTTATACTCATTTTGTAATAGCTTTGTACTGGTGACTTCCAGGTTCTGGGAGGGATCTTTATTTGTATATATGTTTTGGGTTGGTTCCGCCCCGTTTATATTGTTATTTTCCTACTTTTGTTTAATTTCTACCCTCAGACCCATTACTTGTTGTTCCGGGTTACGGGTTGGCTTACCTGCTGGTGGGTTATAGTAGGTGCCATCATGACTTGATAAATCGGGTCGTGACACTACGATCGTGCAGTAGTATAATAACCCAACCAAGGGTTGGGATCATTCCCAAGGGAGTGGTTTTGAGAATTAATAGAGAAATAAAATTTATTTCTAATTAATCGTAGCTAAAGACATTAATGATTAAAACATTGTGAATCAAAGGAGGACACAAGAGTGTCAATTAACAATGGGGTTTTGTCACTAGTAAGCAAAAACAACAAAATAAACAAGGTTTTTGAAGTAATGAGAAGGGATCATTGGGATGTGACGGGAATACGGGTTAAGCTAGATTATTGGATATATGCTTTCAATAGAAGATTCATAGAGTAATTGTGACTAGGCTAAGCTTTATGGGGGATAAACTCTCTCTCGAGCAACTTACCCCGTTTCAAATGCGTTCCTCTCAGACACCCACTTGCCGCATGAAGACCAACCTACACCTTAACCCACTCACTCTCTCGAGTTGAGTGTGTGGACATGGGACTAGGGTTCACTCTCTCGAGCTGAACCTCATGTCGACCCACTCACACTGGCCATCAATCTAGTGGTCTTAGTTTTACGACTTCTCTCTCGAGCAAGCCAAAAACACATAAATAAACTTGTACTTGCAACTACAAATTCATTAAATTCATCCATAACCACTAAACGAAATAACATTTAAACTACGAATAGACTATCAGCAAGCAAGATCCAACAATTATCTTAACCCATATTCACTAAATCACACCCCAAGAATTGGGCTTTTTAGCCACACATCAAGAGATAGAAATTTATACCTAAATGAGTTTGTATTCAAATGGGTATGAAGATTTGAGTCTTGTTACAGGCCAAGAATGAAGAATCCAAGAGACCCAAGTCCAAATCATTGGAGATGAAACCCTCATCTTCTTTAAGTTTTCAAAACCCTCTCAAACTCGGAGCAAAAATATCAAAAAGTACTATTCTATATGAAAATTATAATAATTGTTCGACTAAAAATCTCTTCTTGAGCTACAACTCTCAATGAGTATTTATAGATTTCACAGATTTGTGCTGCAACGGATCATTCGGCGTCGTTAGTCGAAATCACCGATCAACTCGAAGATTTGCCCTTTGGTGTAGTTCATCGCCGTCTTGCACCATCCTTCAGCATCGTCGTGCTCTGGGTCATTGGGCAACATGGTACTGCTTCACGGAACTTCTCGGTGATGCATCGACTGCTCCCTTTTTCTGCCAACTTGATCCTTTCCTTCAGGGCTCAGCACACTGGAACAAAAGGCGAAGTACGACCCTTTGGCGACTCGCCAAGTGAACTCGGCGATCCTCAGGCCTTCATTTCTTCGTTCTTTTCATCCTTTTCATTCCTTTTTGCGACGTAGTGTCCATGCTTTCTTTCACACTTCAAATACCTGAAACTTAAGTGTTTTCATCAGATATTGAGATAAAATAAGCATTTGAGGACACATTATCCATTAAAATATAGCCCTAAATGAGTCCAATTTGTGGACTCATCACTAGCTATACAATGTAATTTTTTGACGAAAAGTTGTCAGTAAACACCCCTCAATTAATGTGGCTCCACCACTTGAAGCATTGATCTCGGAAATATCTAACAAATTCTTTTAATGTATCATTTCCGAGTTCAATGAATTATCGATTTTTTTTCCCTACCACTTGGGGGTATATCTATGACTATGACAATGGTCTATAGGGTACATACCTTTTTTTTTTGTTTACCTAGGACGCTTATTAACTATTTTTTAATTATATCTTTAACATGTTCCCCTCATGCACGTATGAAACTGATTCATATTTTTGATAATAGTTTACAACAACTTGAACTTAGGGCTTTATCTGCTATCATACAAAATTGATATTAACAGCACTGAAGTATCCAGATTCAACAATGACAGTGGCACTTTCAACAGACAACAATAGTATATTGTTTTGCAGTTCCATGAAATATAATATTTGGGACATTTTTAGGGTCTCCATATAATATAACAAAAGGCTTATTTCTCTCAATTTTGACTTGTTCATGAAATTGCAGATGAATGTGTGAAGTAGAAAGATTAAATAGTCTTGATTTCCCCAAAACATTATTTTCGGTACCTATTTAATGACGTGACAATCGTAAATTTTTAGATTTTTAAAAAAAAAAAATGCATAAGCTGTGATGCATATTGAAATATCACATTCAACAGTCAATAAGAGATTTCAATGCAAATGAATACACTACAAAAATCTAGATGACTCATTGCTCGTAACTAACAATATTTTTATTTTTGATAATTCGTAGCTAGATAGAATTAGGGATGAGTTTTGATATTTAGCTAAAGAATATATTTGTCCGCCATAAATTTCCTATTTTTGGGTAGTGATATATAGTGAACTATAAAATTAGCTAAGGTAAAAGCCACCTCAAGGATTCGAAGTTTTCAGAGTACAAAGATGATGTGTTATGCCCCTAGAAACACAAGAACATTTTATTAGTGAACCTAATTATTGTTGTATACTATCTTGAGGTCACAGAAGGAATTCGTAAACTTCAAATTTTGAATATGCCTTTGGCTAGCATCAAGAGAACAAGACACAAAATATCGTTTGTGCAGAGTACTTGTTTTATGATGCGTATTAGCGCCTTAGATAATTAATGAAATATCAGATTTAGTAGTCATAGGAGATTACAATGTATGTGAACTACAAAGTTAGCTTTACTTGCCACCAAACGAAGAGCGGAGAAAAGTAAGAAAATTCGGGCTATTTAGGCACTTGAGGGATTTCTGGCTTTAATAAAGTTAGAAATTCAGCCTTAGAAATGACATGAATCTCGAGTTTTGGCAAGGTTGGAAGTTCAGTCTTTGGAAATATGTGGAAACTCAGACTTTGGGATTTCTGGCAATTCAAGCTTTAGCAGAGTTGGCAGCACGGGTTTCAAAATTTCAGGGAATTCAAGCTTTGGTGAATTTGAGATGTCAGGTAAATGTGGCAATTTGGGCCTAGTCAATATTAAGTGGCGACCTACAAAATATTCAAGTTTCTGGAACTGTTTTTGTAGAATAAATATTTACTAGTGGCAATCAATATCGCCACAATAGGAGATTTTAGTGGCGAACTTGTTGCCACAGCGCTCAGGTCGCTACTAAAAAGTTTTTGTTTCAACTGAAAGCTCACACAATAGGCAATCCCTCTTATATTGCTATTGCTTCAGCACAAAGATTAGTAGTTATAGGGATATATAGTATTAGCATTGACATAGACAAGGTCCCCTAACTAATTCTTATACAAAACATGTCTATAATTAATCTCAACATAAAATTTGCAAAAGAGATATAGTATTTAGTTGTGGGGGCCGGGGGTAGGCATCATTTCTTTTATAAATAAGTGGTTACACGTAGGGTGCTAAAATTTATCGTTAAGTCTATTTACAAAAAAAATTAATTTGAAAGTATTTTTACATAAAAAAGACAAATGACGGAAATAAATAAAGGGTAATTCAAAGTTGTGTTCTAGGAAGAACATTTTAGGGAGTACAAAACCATAGAAAAGGTGAAATTGTAAAGTGATTGGTCAAATTAAAAGTGCTTATAAGCTATAAAACCATAAATTAAAATGATCAACCTATGGGTGATTTCGGATTATAATCACTAGATGAGTGATAAACACTTTTAGTGTTTCCCAACTATATGATAAGCTTAAAAAAATATGATTATGAACTAGTTTGAACCACTTAGAAACTTAACCTAATACCTTCTTTATATAAAAGTAGCTTATTGGGTACTAGATATAACCAAGAGTCTCTTTCTGTGCACACTCCTAATAATGTATAGGCCAAAGAAATATGAAATTTATAGTCTAGAGTCTAGACATATTGACATTGCTTAACTATAAGAGGGTAGAGATACTCATGTAATGATGAACCACACACTTATTATTAATTATTACTTTGTGATATATCATAGAAGAAAAATGAGTCTTGAAGTTAGAAAGTTTGTTTCTGAGATAAACATCAAGTGTGATGGAGACGTGTTCCATGAAATGATTAGGTATGAACCACATCATATCTCCAGCATATGCTCTGATAAGATACAAAATGTGGATATTCATGAAGGTGAATTGGGTACTATTGGCTCTATTAAGTCCTGGAAACTCATTCATGGTAAACTTGTATTATATTTGATTTCAATATTTATTAGTTGACATCTAGCTCAAACTGATCCGTTCATTATTTTGATCCAATATTTTTATTGATGCAAACCATTTTTAACCCATTCAGATTCAATTCAATTCAATCGATCATTTAAAAAGCAAAATTAGTAGTATGAAATATTTACTATATTTGTTTGCAGATGGGAAAGAGATCACGGCAAAGGAAGTAATTGAGGAAATAGATGATGAAAAGAAGTTGATTAAAAAAAAGATAATTGAAGGTGATTTGTTGGAGTATTATAAATCATTTTATATCACTATGCATGTTGAGACAAATTAAAGGGTGAAACCAACTTAGTTACTTGGATCATGGAATATGAAAAGAAGAATGCAAATGTGCCTGATCCACACACGTTAATGGAATTATGCATCAATGTCACTAAAGATATTGAGACTCACCATCTCAAGTGATACATAAATATTATTATTATTATTATTATTATTATTATTAGGAATAAAAGCATGAGTCGATCGATATTGATAAATAAAAATAAAAGTTTCGAAACTAGTTCTATTTAATTCCATATATGTGTATGCAAGTTTGTATTAAAATCGTTCCATTGGATAAAATCTCTGAAAACTAAAAGTGGATTGCTTGCAAGTCCATTTCTGTCATGACTCAAAAATGGACGTGATGGCACTTGACTATTCCCATCAAGACAAGTCAGTCTCAATCCAACGAAATGAAAAAAATGCAGAATGTAAAGCAAGAATAACAAAAGGAAGAAAACTTATTCATTCTAATATAATCCCCAAAACTTCGTTGTCACGTGTACAAGCCACTAATACATATAGTGCAGAAGTGAAAAAATAAGTACAACGCTTAATGTCATTGTTTCTCAAGTAGAACAAAGCATAACATAAAGGAAAAAGAGGGTCCACCGGGATGACAAACAGCTACCTCTCAAAGTCCTTCGACAAGCCTCGGGTATAGAAGAAGAAGATCGACCAATCACACAGAACCGGTCTTGGAACCTACACAAGTGTAGAAGCAAGGATCGAGCACCAAACAACATGGTACCCAACAAAGTAACCTGATAAACAAAATAAAACTAGCTAAAAAACGAACACAGTTTTCATCGCAACCAAACCTCCTCAAACTACAACTTGCATAGAAATCATCTCAACCTAACCGTTCATAATACATAGTTCAAAAGCTCTCATGATCATAGTCCAATAGTCACAATTCAACAACCATCAAGTAGAAAATATAACAATCACAAGTGTCACATAGATCATGAAATTGCAGATGAATGTGTATTATGCCACTAGAAATACAAGAACATTATATTAGTGAATCGATGGCAGAACAATTACATAAATAATCCTTCCAAAACAATGGACTGCTCTCCAATATGCCATTTCTGGAATGGGGGTGGATTTGAAGTACTTTACGTGCAGATTCAGGGGAATCTAGTAATTTTTGCACAAAAAAAAATATGAATTTTATTGTCTAGAGTCTAGACATATTGTAAACAATTGTAGAGCTACTCATGTAATGATGAACCACACACTTAATATTAATTATTACTTTGTGATATATCATAGGAGAGAAATGAGTCTTGAAGCTAAAAAAATTGGTTTCTCAAATAGAAATTAAGTCTGATGGAGATGTTTTCCATGAAATATTTTTAGGGTTAGACCATATAATATTTCTAGCATGTCTCCTGATAAGATACAAAATGTGAATATTCATGAAGGTGAATGGGGGCACTCCTGACTCTATTATCTTTGGGAACATCACCCATGGTAAATCTATTTCCTCTTTGAATAATTAATCATTTGGTTTCAATACTTACTAGCTTGATTATTCTAAATTTCAATTGCATATGGACCATTAAAGGGGGTGGGGCCGTGGGGGGGGGGGGGGGGGGTAATCCATTAGCTTTAGTCTTTACATTTTTATTTTATATTTTATATTTTCTTACTTTAACACATTCGCCCCGACCCTACACCTTGGATGTGGCTGGCACTCGAGAACCATTGCTAGCCCCAAGCGAACCCTTGGCCTGGCTTACTTACTCAGTGGAAGACTTAAACACAAGAAATAGTCTAAAAAGGAACTTGTGAAATAACTTAGAATGTCTTTAAGTAACCATTCAAACTTAGCCAATATGGCAACCTCAAGTCTCAAAAACATAAGCCATTAATAAAGTAGTGACAAATGAATTTAAGTAACTAACTGTCTGTCTATGAAGCCTCTAAACAACTGAGATGGATGTCGGGACAGACCCATGACATCCTAATGAACTAATACTAAAACTAAAAGCAATAAAAGGGATTCTTCGAAAGCAATGAGGCTTACCACAAGACACTGAGTAATCAAACTGGATCAACGAGGTGCTGGATGCTGATCCTGGTTACCTATGTCTGCATCATAATAAGATGCAGGCCAACTAGCATCAGTACATTGAATGTACGAGTATGTGAGTTGAAATGCTAAACATAACTTAAGCTTGAAAAGGATATGAAAAGAACACTTACATTGGCTTTAATCAACTCCTGAATAACTTAACTCAATATAAAGCAATAAACATATACAGTATATATAAAGCTTGTAAAATAGTGGAAAACAACTTAGTTCGTTAAAGAAAAATGTAATAACAAACTCAACTTTACTCATATAATAAAGTAATATAGTTTTTGTGGGAGATTCTCTTACCGACAACCACCACTATGAGCCTAAGTGGTGATACAACATCTTGCCCACTCTGCCAGAACTGTCCTATACTTTTCCGTCATATAGAACTACTTAACTTAGTAGATCCACTAGTCTATGCTAAAAGCATCTTAAGGAGTCATTTAAAAAGTATGATCCTTTACTACCCATCATGGCTACATGGTTTATGGAGACTTGAATTAATATGAACTCGCATCCCCATATCGGTGCTCAATACTACTCCTAAAATATACTTAGCTCATATGTTTTTAAAACAAACTTCTTTCTTTGATTTGGGATAATTACTCAAAACTTAGCTTAAAAGTTCTTTTGGAATCGCTATTCCCTTTCTTTCTCAAATGTGAAAACATTTTTAAACTCTTGGGAATACTTAGTTCCCTTTATAGCTTTTTGAGAAATGAACTAAACTCTTTACTCTTTGTTTAACTTGAACTTAAGTCTTAGAACAAAGAAAACGTTTGTGAAAGACTTTTGAAAACTTTATAAACTTCTCTTAACTTCTCTTGACTTTACTCTTAACTTTCCTTGAATTGAATTATGGATTCAAGGATTGTGATTTGTGATAGGAAAGATCTCATGATTTTTAGGAGTGTTTGTAGATAGCTAAACATGAGAAAAGATCAAGAAATCGCCATCTTGGAACAAGTCCATGACGCGGAGTTTCATTTAAATATTTGATTGCGAAATTAATTTTGAGGGAGCAAGTCCGTGATGCAGACTTGCATGCCAAAACTTGCTCGACTTTTCCTTCTTCATTTTCCAGCCCCAATTCGCCTCGACCATTGGTCTCAAAATCATTTTAGATTCAGGTACCCAGCATATATACTCTCTACCTAACTCAAAATAACTCTAAAAATCAACGTAAAGAACTCAGAAACTCCTCAATTCAGCCCAATTCAAGAATGACATTCAAATTCAAGAATATATATCAAGAACATCAACTTTCAAACTCTTTTAGGACGAATATCGCTGAACTAAGCATGTTTGGCGCGTGGGTGAACGAACCCAACGCTATGAAAGACTCACATACCTTGTAGGATCAATTACTTGGCGAAATCCACAACCAAAATCGCTCGTTCTTGGCAAATCTTGCTTTTCCTCTTCTCCTTTCTCTTCTTTTCTCTTTTCTCCAAACCCTAGCGTGAAACTTCAACTTTTCTAAATTGGCTAAAATTTGATTTTTTTTTTACCCCAATTAACTCCTAAAAACGAATTAGAATAATTAGGTAAGTAAAAGACTAAATTACCCTTCCAAATCCGGATAAGGCTTTCCTTATTCAAACAGCCCAACTTCCAAAGGGCATAACTCACTCATAAGAACTCGGAATCGCATAAACTCGGCGGCGTTGGAAAGGTTATTCCAAGAGATTTCCAACCATATCTACAAATACACCTAACTCATCTTGAGCTAGGATTTATCGATGTTTCAAGTTGACCAAAACTCAACTTATTCTAATTTAACAAAATTTCCAGATTTTCATTCTTTCCAAAAATGACTATTTCCAATTATTATCTTCTTCTTAGTTATTTCAAAATGCAAGATGTTACAATATCTCCCCCTTGGGAATATTCATCATCGAATAAGATTTCTCTTACTAGGCTAAGGGTGGTAGCATCAAGTTCAAACACCCAATAAACAACATGCTCAGTCATAATTTAAAGAGTATAAAGAAGAGAATTAGTACCTTGGTCTAGAATTTCTCCATATTCGAAGAGATGTGGATATCTCCTCTTCATATCTTCCTCAGCTTCCCAAGTAGCTTCCTAAACGAACTGATTCCTCCAAAGAACTTTGACTGATGCTACCTCTTTTGTTCTAAACTTGCGAACTTAGCGATCTAGAATCTGAACAGGAATCTCATCATAAGATAAGCTACCCTTGATCCCAATATCTTCAATCGGTATAATCAATGAAGGATCGCCCATGCACTTCTTCAACATGGAGACATGAAATACCTGATGAACCGTTGCTAACTCTTGTGGTAGCTCTAATTCATAACCTATTTTGTCAATCCTCTTGGAAACTCTGTAAGGTCCAATATACTGGGACTAAGCATCCCCTTCTTACCAAATCTTATAACACCCTTCATGGGTGAAACTTTAAGATATACTCAATTATCTACTTCAAACTCTAACTCTTTTCTCCTAACATCAGTGTAAGATTTCTGACGACTCTGTGTTATTTTCAACCTCTCTTGAATCACTTTCACCTTCTCCATTGCATGATGCAATAAATTTGGTCCTATCAACCCATCTTCACCAACTTTAAACCATCCAATAGGAGATCTGCATCTTCTCCCATAAAGAGCCCATAAGGAGCCATTTAGATGCTAGAGTGGTAGTTATTGTTGTAAGAGAACTGATGAGAGGTAGCTAATCATACCAATTACCTTTGAAATCAATCACACAAGCCCTCAACATATCCTCTATGGTCTGAATAGTGTGCTCTGCTTGTCCATCTGTCTAAGTATGAAAAGCAGTGCTTGAGTTTACCTTTAAACTCAAGCCTTTTTTAAAAGACTTCAAAAACTGTGCAATAAATTATGCACCTCTGTCTGAAATAAAGGATACTGGAACCCCATGAAGTCTTACCACTTCTTGAATATATAGCTTAGCATAATCTTCTGCTGAATAGGTAGTCTTCACTGGCAAAAAGTGGGCAGATTTTGTCATTCTATCGACAATCACCCAAATGGAATCATGTTGCCTGTGAGACCTTGGTAAACCTGTGATGAAATCTATATTGATCATCTCCCACTTCCATTCTAGAAGTTCTATATTCTGAGCCAAACCATCGGGCCTTTGGTGCTCTACTTTAACTTGTTGGCAATTTGGACACTTAGCAATAAATTCTGCAATGCCCTTCTTCGTGCTATTCCACCAAAACACTTCTCTCAAGTCACGATACATCTGCATGGAACCTGGATGAATGGAATATCTGGAGCTATGAGCTTTCTCCATGATTTTTTCTTGGAGTCCATCCATCATTGGTACATACAATCTACCTTGATATCTTAATACACCATCTTCCCTTTGTTCAAAAGCTAATACTTTTTGCTTATGAACATTTGCCTTCAATTCAAGCAAAATTGGGTCTTGGTCTTGCTTCTTTTTCACTGCTGACACTAATGAAGATTCAACTCCATTCATCACCACTACTTCTCCTTCTGTGGAATCCATTAGTTGGACTCCTAAGTTTGCAAGTCTATGCACATCCTTCACCAACTCTCTATTTTCTTCCTTAACATGGGCAGTACTACCCATAGACAACCTGCTTAAGGCATCAGCAACAACATTAGCCTTACATGGGTGGTAGAGAATACTCATGTAATAATCCTTGAGTAATTCCAACCACCTCATTTGTTTAAGATTAAGCTCTTTCTGAATAAATACATACTGAAGACTTTTTTCATCAGTGAATACATCAACATGCATACCATACAAATAATGATGTCATATCTTCAAAGCAAATACTACCGCAGCCAACTCTAAGTCATGGGTGGGGTAATTCTTCTCATGGACTTTTAACTGTCTGGAGGCATAAGCTATAACTTTGTTATTCTGCATTAATACACAACCCAAATCAACTCGAGATGTATTACAATACACCACAAAACCTTGAGTACCTTCTGGTAAGGTCAATACTGGGGTAGTAGTCAACCTCTTTTTCAATTCCTGAAAGTTTTTCTCACCAACTTTAGACCATTGACACTTCACTGTCTTCTGAGTTAACTTGGTCAAATGGGATGAAATAGATGCGAACCCCTCTACGAACCTTCTATAATATCCATACAAGCCCAAGAAACTCCAAATATCAGTTGGAGATGTGGATTTAGGCCAACTTTGTACTGCCTCTATCTTTTAGGTATCATATTTAATTCCATCACTAGAAACTATGTGACCCAAGAATGCCACAGACTTAAGCCAAAACTCACATTTAGAGAACTTAGCATATAACTCCTTATCTTTCAAAGTCTGAAAAACTATTTTGAGATGACTAGCATAATCTTCTTCATTCCTCGAATAGATTAGTATGTCAGCAATGAAGAGGATGACAAACATATCTAAATAAGGTTTGAAGACTATATTCATAAGGTCCATGAACGCTGTTGGTGCATTAGTTAAACGGAACGACATGACCAGAAACTCATAATGACCATAATGGGTCCTGAATATTATCTTTGGAACATCACATTCCCTTACTTTCAACTGATGCTAGCCAGATGTGAGATCTATCTTAGAAAAACAAGAAGCACCCTGAAGTTAATTGAAAAGATCATCAATTCTCAGAAGAGGGTACTTATTCTTGATGGTAACTTTGTTCAACTGACGGTAATCTATACACATCCTAAGGGAACCATCTTTCTTTCTCACAAATAAGATCAGAGCGCCCAAAGGTGAGACACTTGGTCTAATAAAACCCTTATCAAAGAGATCTTTCAACTGCTCTTTTATGTCTTTCAACTTTGCTGGTGCCATTCTATATGGCGGAATAAAGATAGGACGAGTATTTGAAAGAATGTCTATGCCGAAACCTATTTCTCTCTCAGAAGGACTCCGAGTAGATCATCTAGAAAGACTTACAGAAACTCTTTTACTATAGGAACTGACTGAATGAGAGGTATCTCAGCACTAGAGTCATTAACTCGAACTAAGTAATAGATACAACCCTTAGAAACTAACTTTCTCACTTTAAGGTACGAAATGAAACGACCCTTAGGCACTACTTAACTACTACTTCACTCTATGACAGACTCATTAGGAACTTGGAACTTAACAACTCGAGTTCTACAATCAATAGAGGCATAACAGGCATAAAGCCAGTCCATACCTAGAATGACATCAAAATCTACCATGTCTAACTCAATTAAATCAGTCATGGTGTCTTTGTGATTGATATAAATGACACAATAACAATATACTATCTCAGCTAGAATAGACACCCCAACAGGTGTAGAAACACAAAAGGGTTCACAGAGTTTCTGAGGAAGAACATCAATCTTATTGGCAACATAAGAAGTTACAAAAGATAAACTTGCTCTTGGTCTAGCAAAGCATAAACATCAAAATTAAAGACATTAATCATACCAGTGACAACATCTAGAGAGTTATCTTGCTCTTAGCGACTAGTGATCGCATAAAGACAGCTTGCTCCTCTGTTAGTACCGAAAGTAGCTCCTCTTGATAGGTGTTCTTGAAATTCATTCTAAATCTTGTTGTGTTGGGTTTTGGATGATTTCTTGAGATCAGAGTAAGTGTTTTAAGGGATGTATTGAATAGATTAGAGTGTACTTATGTTAAGAAATCAATTCTAAGTGATTGGGGAAGAAACCATTTGATTATATGCGAAATAGGGTGAGAAAATGAGAAAAGAAATTTGTTGAATTTTCTGGGTTGGGGGCCTGGCGCGATGCGCTTGCTAGAGCGCCCCAAACCCCCCTCTAAAGTTCAGCCATAACCCCAGGGTCTCCTGCCCCATCTAGTTTGTTGTCGGTTGCCCCGTTTGAGTTCGTTTAAAGTGCACATTCACTCCTTTTTTATTCTAACTACTCTAAGCTACTTCTAAACACCTAAAATCTGTCCTAACACGATCATAACCTTGAATTCATAATTCAAATTCAAGATAGCGTCAAGATTTAAGTTTTGAGAGTTCTTTCGAACATACTAAGAAAGTCCCTTTGAGTTCTTTTGTGGAGTCTTCTACAACTTCTAGTAACTTGTTTCAAGACTCAACTAAGTGAGCATGAGAGTGAGGAGAATGTATTCGTGAGTCTACTTTTTCATCATGAGATCTTTCATATCATGAACCATAACTCTTGAATTCATAATTCACATTTAAGAGAGAGTTAAGAGTAGAGCTCAAGTAAGCCTTTGAGTTCAATTGTGAATCCTTTGAGATCAACTATCAATTTGAACTAAGTTCTGAGAAAGTAAGTACAAGAATTAGAAGAGTCGTATACATGAGTTCCTAATTTGATACTTTGACCCTTGAGTCGAGTCATTCATGCCCATAACTTCCGCATGAACTCCATAAGTTGACTATCTTTGAGAGGAGTTGTATCTTTAAGTTCTAAGTCTTGAGTATTGAGTTCCTAATCCCCTTTGAGATTATATTTTCTAATCATGGGACTATTACATGTTACCCATGAAGCCTTTGAGTTGGGTTATTCATGTCCATAATTTCGCATGAACCCTATAAGTTGAGCAGTCTTGAAAAGAGAAGTATATTTGAGTCCCTAAGTTGAGTAGTTCATGCTCATAATTACCACATGAACCCTCTGAGTTGAACATTCTTGAAGTGAGTAGTATCATTGAAGTTCTTGAGTTCCAAGTATCGAGTTCTATCTACGGTTATTGAAAACCTTGCATTGAGTCGTTCATGTCTATAATTCGGCATGAACAATATTTTAAGAAGTCTTTTACAAACGTTTTAACTTTGTTTTAAGACTTAAGTTTTGAATTAAGCAAAGAGTAAAGAGTAAAGAGTAAAGAGTAAATAGTTGAGTTCATTTATTCAAAAGAGTATATCGGGACTATGTATTCCCAAAGAGTAAATGTTTTCACATTCAAACAAGAAAGGAAACTGACATTTCAAAAGAGTCTTTGAGCTAGTTTTTCAGTAAAGAGGAAACTATGATTTCCAAAAGAGCTTTTAAGCTAAGCTTTGAGTAATTATCTCAAACAAAAGAGCTTTTACAAACAATTCTGGCAGTATGGGCAAGACACTGTATCACCATTTGGGCTCATAATAGTGGTTGTCGGTTAGAGAAATTCCCATAGTAGTAATTGTATGGTTCCTCAAGGGGTTTTATTTAGTATGAATGGGGGTATGGGACTTCATTCATACATTGCACAAGTAGACTTTGAGAGGGAGCATGATATGTATTTTTATGATATAAGTAAAGTTGAGTTTGTTATTGCATTTTCTTTCACGAACTAAGTTGTTTTTACTATTTTATAAAGTTTTACATATATTGCATGTGTATTGTTGCTTTATATTGAATTGAGTACCCAGAGTCAAATATCATATCTTTGAGTTGAGTATCTAATCTCTGAGTTGAGTAAGTTTGAATAGTTTTGAGTATCCTTGAGTATTCCTTGAGTTGAGTAAGTTTGAGAAGAGGCAAGTATGTTTCCATTTTATCAAGTTTCAAGATTATGTTATGTTTTAGAATTCCCCTTACATGCTCGTACATTCCACGTACTGAGCCATTTGTCCTGCATCTTCTCATGTTGTAGACACAGGTATTCAGGATCGTCAACAGGAGCTTTGTTGATACATCCTAGAGTTTGAGTTAGTTATGGTGAGCGTCCTTGCTTCAGGAGGATTTCATTTGCCTTTTAGTTATATCAGTTGTTAGGATGTCGTGGGTCTTGTCCCGACTTCCATCTTTAACAGTTAGAGGCTTCATAGATAGTCAGTATAGTTGAGAAGTCTATATCATTTATTTTGTTAAATGTTTTAAAGACTTAATTTGTTATTTTATGGCGAGTTGAATATTATTTTTATATTCAAAGTATTTCATTTGAGTTAAAGTTTTATATTTCAGTTTTTAAGCTTTTGCATGCTTAAGTAGTCTTCCGCTTGTAGTCAGCTAGGATGAGGGTTCGCTTGGGGTCCAGCAATGGTCTTCGAGTGCCGGCCACGTCCAGGGTGTAGACTCAGGTCATGACAATGAATTGGGTACACAGCTCACTTTTAGTACATCCTTTCATCCACAGACAGACGGACAGTCATAGAGGACTATTTAAGTGTTATAAGACATGTTGAGGGCATGTGTGCTTGATTTTGGAGAGCATTGGGATAAATTCATACCTTTGTATGAGTTCTCCTATAATAATAGTTATCACTCCAGCATTGATATGGCACCATTTGAGGCACTCTATGGGAGGTGATGTAGATCACCCATAGGATAGTTTAAGGTTGGAGATATGAAACCATTGGGGGTTGATTTAGTGAAGGATGCTCAAGATAAGGTTAGGAGTATTCAAGCTAAGGTTCTAGTAGCCCAGAGTAGATAGAAGAAGTATGTGAATCATAAGGTAAAAGACATGGTGTTTCAAATCGGTGAGAATGTTTTTATTAAGGTATCACCCATGAAAAGGGTGATGAGATTATGTAAAAAAGGAAAGTTAAGTTCGCGATACATTGGTCCATTTGAGATTCTTGAATGTTGAGGACCGGTAGCGTATAGATTGTTTTTACCTCCTAACCTATTGGAAGTTTATCCGGTATTCCATGTGTCCATGTTGAAGAAATATCATGGTGACATGGAATTATATCATTAAGTAGCACTCAATTGTGTTAGACAAAGACCTCCAATATGAGGAGGAACCGATTGCAATTCTTGATCGTGATGTGCGCAAGTTGAGAACCAAGGATATTATGTTCTTGAAAGTTCAATGGAAGCATCGTCTAGTTGAGAAAGCTACTTGGGAAACCGAGATGGACATTCGAGACAAGTATCCCTTATTGTTCGTCGATTCAGGTACTACTTCATTCCTTCCTTCCTTAGCCTATTTTCCTAAATTTTGTCACTCGGAGACGAGTGATAGGTAAATTAATATTTATTGTAACAACCTGTTTCCGTCGTTATATAAAAGCCAACGGGGGAAAATTTGGAGCCGAAAAACTTTTTTGTAGTATTTGAATTTTCCCAACCTTATCCAGATTTGGACAAAATTGAAGTCTTTGAGTTGTAGGGAAATCTGGTAATAATCGGGTGAATCATTTATGATTTTGATTACATGAGTGGTTAGATAACTCATTAAGGAATCCGTACGACTTTACGGAATTGAATTTAGGCAAGTAGAACTCCCGAAATCGACCTTAGCGTAAAGGGTATTTTTTAAAAGTCGTGAGTTAGAGGTGTGTTGTGAAATGAGAATTTGGAATTCTTGAATTAGCTCTCTATCTCGAGTAACCCGCATCGATCCTGCTTTTTACCGTTACAGCGGGATGACGGCCGATGTGGCGGGCTCGACGTAAATTAAAATCATTAATAAACCCCCTAAATGACCTCATTATGCACTTTTCAACTTTTAGAGCTAAGAAACAAGCCCCAGGCGACTCCTACTCGTTTTTCACCATTCTTGAGGCTAAAAGTAAGTTTTTCATTCCCCAAATCTATTTTTCGATCCGTAGAACGTAATAGAATGGGTGAATATGATGGGGGAGGGTTTTGTTATAGATTCTATGGTAGAAACAACCCTAAATTGGATAATTGGGATCAAGGGTTTGATCTAGGTTTCATAGAATTGTTAGTAATTCGGATAATTAATGATTATTTATTGATTCCCGTATCATATTGATTGTTTATAGACCAAGAACAAGAGGAACAAATCCGAAAAGGGAAGGATCAAGTTTCCTAGGGTTTCAAGCTTGTTTCGAGGTAGGTGATGGTTGTGATTCTATGATTGTGTGATGTATGCTTGTTCTTGCTTCATTATGACACTTGTATATATATGAATGTTGCAATTCTGATTACACTTTTTGTAAAAGAGATAGAGAGATGATGATTGCCATGACATCATGACTCAAATGTATGATCTTGATGATATACTTGTGATTGTAACAGTGGTATGTTGAATGGATCGATTGCCATGTTCCGGCATAACTAACTTGGATCGATTGCCACGTTCCGGCATAACTATGGGATCAGTTGCCACATTCAGGCATAACTATGAGATCGGTTACCACATTCTAGAATAATTATGGGATCAGATACCATGCTCTGGTATGCTTACTATTTGGGTTTGGGTTCAATCAGAGGACCAATGATTTGATATAAAATGTGAAATTGATCGTTGTTCGTAAATGTTGATAATGTTGTATATGTTGATATATACGCATGTGATTATAATATTGTCTTGACTTGTATATGTTGCACTTAGTGGGATAGTCGCGTGATCCTACCAGTACATTGTGGTTGTGTACTGATACTGCACTTGCTCTTATTTTTGTTGAGTACAGGTCATCTTCAAATGGCTACTAATAGACCTCGCTTAGGAGATTAGTAATCGTCACCTCAAATTCAAGGTTGAGCTAATTCTTCTGGGCTTCCATGGAATTCTCTTTCGTCTATGTCCACCATTTCCAGACTCAGACATTTTGTTTAGTTAGTTCATTAGTATGGGTTGTATCCTTTTTTGTTTAGACTTGTTGAACTTTAGATGTTTTGGTACATTGACTTTCAGGTTATAGGTTAATTCTTCTGCATTGTTAGTTGTTATATCTTTTGTCCATGTTTATGGGAACTTCAGTTTTTAGCTATTATTTCTACTTTCATTTACTGAAATACCTTAGGTTTGGTTAGTCGCTTGGTTTGAGTTGTAGTAATGGTTCTCCCACCGGAGTGTTAGTATGGTGACAATCGTAGTATGGTGACAATCACGATAGTCTGGGTCATGACACACATATATGGAACTTGTTCTCAATATGTCCAAAGATATTGAGACTCACCATCTCAACTGATAAATAAATATTACTACATATGTATACTTACGTTGCTTGGACTTTTTGATAATACTGATGGATGTGTGTTATCTCACATGGGAGCGACAACATTTTTAAAGAGTACAAGCAATGTATATATACCATATGTTTGGAATTAAATTGTTGTCTTAAGTCTTATAATATTGTGTGGTGTGCTTTGTAATGTCTACTAAATATATGTAATAAAAAAAGTGTATTTTTTATTTTCTTTGTGGATTGAACAACAGTTTATAAAGTTATGCTTAATGATACTCAGACATGTTGTTTGGGTGAAAGTCTGAGTCGATGGATATTGATAAATAAAACCAAAAGTTGCTATTTGGATTGGCTAACAGTTTCCCTTCTTTCTTTTTTTTGTTTTCTCAACCAATGTATAATACACATATGATGTCACGTAGGACACCAATTGCTAGAATACACATAGGATGTCACGTAGGACACCAATTGCTAGGTAGGACACCAGGCAAGTTCATGTCTATTTGTTCAACTTTATACAAGTTCAAGTGTCTACTAGCCAAGTTAAAGGGTACGTTTATATATTCCAATTTAAGTTTAATTTCAATTTCAGCCAAAGAAGTTTTCAATGATCCATCCATTCAACCTCATTTTGATGTTCATGCTTTGGTCTACTGCTTCTAAATTACATACACAATGTGAAAGAAATCTTGCAAAGCCTTCTTTCATGTGTGATCAAAATAGATGAGAAGAAATTAATTAGTTGCATGCTTGCATTGGGTTTTTCTTAAGAAACAAAAATTCTTAGCTTTTTAATAATCACGAGATTGCTTCTGATTCTATTTCGAAGCAATTTTATTACTCCCTCCGTCCCATTTTATATGTCACATTTTTACTTTGCACTTGCATTAAGAAATTATGTAACTTTACCCTTCTACCCTTATTTAATTTTTTTGGAACTCAAGTTTCAATCAATGAATATGAATTAATTTATTTTGATTAATTAATTTAACAAATGAACATGAATCATTTACTTAGCTTTTCTAAGTTGGTCAAATGTATATTTTTAAGGCTAATAACTCACAAGGGTAAAAAAGGAAGAATATGGTAATTTATGCATTGATTTTATGAAATGACAAGTATTATGGACCAACTATTTATAGAAAGGGATGACATATAAAATGGGACGGATGGAGCAATTGGAAAATAAAATATATTTTTTCTCAAAAAAGAAATTATTTTTAGCCTCACAACCACTTAACCAAACAAGCTCTAATAAGTTGTGAAATTTGAAACCCTTAGAAAGGTTAACAAATGGTACACTTCACACTAACCCTGTAACAACCCAGAAAATTCTTGAGCTTAGACTTGAACCATCCTTCGTTGTGAGTAGGATTTTACCAAGGAATTAAAAAAAATTCTTAAGTGTTAAGGTCACTAGATGTAGTACCTTGAGTTCCAAAAAGAATTAAATTTGAAATAGCAAAATCTAAAATTTTGCAAGTTATGCTTAAGTTATGAGTTTTGGGTCAACTTGAAATGATCATAACTCCTAGCTCAGGATGAGATAGGTGTGATACCAGATACAGTAGGAAAGACCTTTGAATTATATTTCCAACTCAGCCGAGTTTGCTAAGTTTAGAGGTCGGACGAGTGAGATATGGCCTTCTGAAGTTAGGTTGTCCAGTTAAGGAAAGTTAACTGGATTTAGAGGGGTATTTTGGTCTTTTCCTTATCCAATCAGATTTAATTCATTTTATGTAATATTTTAGGGGTCTAATCTGACTAGGTTCAGTTTTATAATCCTAGTTTATGCCTAGGGTTTTAGTTGAGAGTTCAAGAAGAGAAAAGAAGAAGAGAGAAGAGGAGAGGATCAAGCGTTTGTCGAGATTCGTGTGTGTAGTACCGGATTTTCTCCATGGGTTTGATCCCTAATGTCACGCCCTAAGCTACCCCCGAGACGCGGACACGGGACCTAGGACCACAAGTGATCCCAAGCTAACCCTGCTGGCATGATCATGAGCATACTAAAGATAATAAACTGATGCGGAAGCTAAATCATAAATAAACTGAAGAGATGGGGAATACCCATATACTATAACTAAATATATCAAATCTGAGAGTTTAATACAAAATAAATATCAAACTCAAAATACTAAGCTAAATCTAACTATGTCTGAAATAAGCCTCTAAACTGACTAGAAATGTTGGGACATGCCCCAACTAGGTCTAGCAAAACTAAAACTAAAGACTAAAAGCAATAAAGATAAACATGTCACTAGTCTTCGAAGAATGAGGACTCACCACTGATGCTGCTGAACTGAAGATCAGGAATCGATCTAAGTGTGATCTGGATGTTGAGAACCTGAACCTACATCACGAGAAGATGTAGCGCACGTATGCGTCAGTACTTGAAAGGTACTGAGCATGCAGGATATAGTAAAGCTGAAATATCACATAGTTGAACAAAGCATACTGAGCAATGATATAATCTAAACATGATATAGATGCTGAAAATATTGAATACTGAGCTAACTAAATGCAATGACCAAATTTATAACATGTTGAGACTGAATACTGACTGTACTGAAATATGGTCAATGCAATAGAGTCTGACTGAACTGTGGGAGCTACTAATAACCGACATAAAACCACATGAGCTAAATGTGGAGTTCGATGTATACGCCCCATCGAGAGGACCCAATATACCCTGCCAAAGGTATAGAGGCATACTAGCGTGATCACTAAATTGATGTTGCCCACAGAGGGGACTTACTCCTACGTGGCTCGTAGTTCTGGGACTATATGGGTACGCTGAACCCTAGTCCAACTCGCTATTATGCTACTCCCAATGAATTAATTGGTTAACTGGTTATGACTCCACTGTAAATACCGGAAAGCTCAAACGGAACATGCAAACCGAGAATGCAACAATTAATCTCGATAATGATGCATTCATAAACCGAGGCATGTAAAATGAATACCGAAATATCGACCTAACATGTGTAATTCAAGAACCGAAGAAATACATAGCTAGGGTTCCAAATTCATGCGATAACCGAGCAATAATATGATAACGATTTGAAACATTTAAATAACTAATTCATGATGATCTTGTTGAAATTCTAGAAACCCTATGACTATTCATAATCATGGAATCAAGAACTCGACGAATTCTGTGGACCTAATGGGCGAAAGGAACCCACTAGTGAAATCCCACATACCTGGTGATGAATTCCACGGAGAAATCTTTCGATTCTGGGGATGGAACTGATGGAACCTTGCTGCGTTCTTGAACTAGGGTTCTTGACCTCTCTTCTCCTTTTAGCGTTTTAATTTTCTAAGTTTTGATTAATGATTTGACTAAGGTAAGTTCCAGTTATGTTTCTAGGCTTAAACTAATTAAAACCTCAATATTTAGGGTTTAAACGACGTAGATAAGGGATTAAACAAAATAGGAAAAGACCAAAAGACCCCTGAATTAACTACTGTCAGAGTGATCAACGAAATGGACTGACGGGCCGCCATTCAATCGACGGTGCATCGATTGGATCCGTAGGTCGAGTCTGCCCGACAGGGCTTCACTAAAACGAGCATAACGTTTTACTCGGAGGTCAGATTTTAGCAAACTCGGTGGAGTTGGAAAGATTATTCAATTATCTATCATATCATAGGTCATGGGGCACCTAATTCCTTTTGTACTAAAAGTT